>JAOBAT010104146.1:0-15464 GCA_026413305.1 Hydrozoanthus tunicans
CCCCCCCCCCCCCCCCCCCCCCCCCCCCCCCCCCCCCCCCCCCCCCCCCCCCCCCCCCCCCCCCCCCCCCAAGAGTGTTTATAGTATAATACAAGTGTAAACATAACATATATTGAGGGAAATGTAGAAAGCATAAGTTATGGGCAATTATTATTTCTTTCTCTACAATCTTAGAGTACTAGCATTTTAAAATGGCAGGAAGGTTGTATCACAGTGCAGCAAACTCTATGCCCATCAGGCAACTGACCTTAAAATTGACAGTCATGGACTTTGTGCTTGGAGCACTGGGTTCAAAGGCACTTAATGGGAATGATAGATGCTCCGCCTGTTGAAACCAAGTTCATTTAAATTATCAATACCAATGAGAAAAAGATAATTAAAAGAAAGAAAATACACAAGTGAAGTCATAAGTTTGTTCCCTGCACTGATAAAAAACAGATATTTTCTGCACTGATTCATTATTGTTTGTACTGTGTAAACTTAAGTCATTGACAGCGGCATGCGCAGTAGTCAGTTTGATCACGTGTAGATTATAACATCTGCCATCTTGAATACAGTTTTTATTTTTGTAGGTACTATAATGTCTGCTTTAAATATTACATACAAAACATGACATATCTTATTATTTTACCCTGTATAACAGCTATGAAAATTGAAAGATTTTTCCATCCTGTATTATATTCCACTCTGTGCTGTTATTCAGGACTCCAGAGTACCCATAACTTTGAAACTTTTACTGTCTGAAGCTTTCCTAAATCAGTTTAACTACCTCTCTGTTCTTCTTAACAGTGGGGGCCCATTTACTGATGTCCTTTGCCGTTTCATCATAAGCAACTGATCGCACAACCTGGAACAATCAGCAGGAATTAAACTAATTAGTGGCAGAAGCAAAATAATATTGGGGGAGGGGGACACAGTGTGGGAATTGTAACAGTTCGTTAAAAAATCTGAAATTCCTATTCAAGAGTTGCTGTTGTTAGCCTGAAATTATTGGGGGAGTCAGTACCCTCCCCCCCTATTCCATTGCCAATGAAAATTGATCATTCAAGAGTTTTGTAATTCACAAGTCATGCAAAACTTCAAGTGTATATTTAAATATGATTGATCATTATAAAAAGTATAACTTGGAAAGATTATCATAAGTAGTTTACTGTTTTTAATCTTTCAAGGATAAAATTATGAAATAATTAATAGTAAAATTATTAATATCGAGTGACTAATTACAAAGCATTAATTATTTTTGGAACAAAACTGTGCCTTTCATGTATCAATAATAACTATTTTATGCAGCTAAAAATAATAAACAAACTAACATCTCTAATACTTGCTAAGCATCTTACAATTTGAAATGCTTCAATGCTCAAACATAATTATACCTACTCTGTTCAAAGTTCTTAATAATAGTATATGTACTATTATTTATTTTTTATTTAACTTCCACTCTATATGGGCCTTATTTGGGACTATACTATTATTAATTTCTGATTCTCAGAAGCCAAGCGTCTCCACTGCAGGTTTTCAGACTAGCAATATTCTTCTTCTGGTCACAATATGCTAAGTGTTTACATTTGTCAGTCATCATTTTTGACAAGAAGCTGCAACCATTTCCAAGAAAAAGTTATTTCAAACTTTTTAAAATCAATATTACTATATTGTAGTATCAATATTACTAATTATTATAGTTTATTTTATAAAATCGTATTTGAATTCTTCCCACCCTTTAATACTATTCCATTCTACACTATTATTAGTTATTTTGAAAGATTTTTCCATCTTCTGCTCAGACTTTACTATTATTAGGGACTTCAGAATATATTAAAAGATTTTGGTAAAAAACTGAAATCTTGGAGTTTTCTGAGCCAATTTACTCTGACTATAGCTACTATTCATAAAGAAAGCTCCTAAAGGTTTTTTCTAGTTCTAAATAATCTTGGTTTGAATAATATAATATAATAATTATTCCAAAGGCATTTAACATTTTATTTTGCAAAGGCCTCATGGTAATTATGCTAAAATCAAAGTAATCATCTTTAGAGAAGTTGATTTCTGATATGCTTTGTTTTGAACCAAAGGCAAGTGTAAGAGAACCTGTGAAAGAAAAACCCCAAACTTCCCCAAGCAGGAACCGAACCCATGACACCCTGATCACATGGCAGGTGCTCAGAGGGGAGGGTGGTACTCCAGGCCTAGGGTTGAAAGGGTAGGGATGAAATGACAAGAAAAGTCCCCATAATACCCTGAAAATTAGTACCAAGGTATAAAAATTTCCTCCCTAAAAATAGCTTTTGAGTTTGAAAACTACCCTAAAAATGTGTTGTGCTGAGCATGATAAAATTATGCAGTAAATAAAGGTGTATGCTAAATTAACAACAATAACCCCTAATAATATACCGGACTGACTATTTTACCCCTAAAAATATGATAGTCAATACTTACAAACCCAATATAGGAAATACATCCCCCCCCCTCCCTCCTTCCAGGCTCTAACTACGTACTGAGTTACAGTACTGAGAAAACTACAGTAGCAGAAAGACAACAAACCCAATCCCACTCCAAGCTAATCCCCCCACACTCCTCTTGGAAACATGAATTACTCTTTGGCTTATAAAGTAATGATTGATTGGAACGAAAGAAATGAAAGTTTTTTCAAAATTTTGGAGTATTTGTGGCCAACGCATAACTCTTCACACGTATTTGGAAAAAAAATTGCACTGATGGCCCATTATGCATGCTTCCTCCTTTTCTTTCTTATCTTTATCCCTGAATTGCTTTACAAGTGTTTGACATTCCAACAGCAAGCTTGAATTGGTACTGATCCACTGAACAAACCTTTTCTGCTTGTGGCTTGGGGAGGGGAACATCAACAACAGAAGAGCTTTTCTGTAGACCATCCTAGAAAAACAGGGAAAAACCAATTGCAATGACTGACTGACAGATGGGCAATTTGATGTGATATAGTATAATACAATCCAAGCAAACTACATATTGTACAATAAAACTAATAATAATGAATAATAATTTTGTGTAATTATAAAAAGCTATAACCAAATACATATATTTTACAAAGTAATATACAAATTTATTCATTATAAATGTTTAATTACTTAAAACATTTCTATAAAAAGTGTTGTATATAGTGAACAAAAATGGTAATAACAATTAATGTAATAATAAATTTTGTATTTATAAGTGTTCTAGTTTTAATGTGGTAGTTATATGTAACTACTTTTCCACACACCCTTTAACTTAATATATAATTATGTCAACTGTAAAAATGCTTCATGTCTATTTCAGTAAAGTTCTGTTATAAAAAGTAAACTGGCAGTGTCACCCACAACTTCTGAATTTGTTGGAAAGTTTGAAAATTAACCAGCTAGTTACAAAGGAAAACTGAATGGTACTTAGTTAAGAAAGCCAATAATTTAATTATTATGATTACATTTTTGCTTTTAAAAAATAGGCCATAAAATAGACTCACCTGGGTAGCTGATTAATTTTATCAGCAACCCTGCATTTTGATTTTTATTACATCTAGCAAACATTAAATTTTAAAGAATGGAATGCACTACCTTATAATTATATAATTACTCTCTCTATTAAAATATCAAACAAATCAGGTTCTTTTAAACCCATCATGACTGCCCTCCTAAATCTTTAAAACTTCAACACATATAATTATTAACAGACAAAATAAGTAAACATGCAGAAAAATTTGTTTACCAGCTTTTTCTTCAGTTTTCCGAAGTTTCCTTTGTGTTGCAAAGCACCCACAAGGTCATGGAGTTCAACCTTTTCTTGAGCTTTGATAAACAAAAAAGATGACCTTTAATATAACTAAGCTCCACTGAAGTACATATGACACAAATAACTTTTTGACAGCTAAAAGATTACTATCAGAAAAACACAAATCGTGCATCCAAAGTTTGAAAGAGTTCCAATAAAAATAGCAAAATTAGAACTATTTGAAGTTATTAATTTTCCCGCTGATTTTTAGTTCTGATCTTTTTCCCTATTAAACCAAACACTGCATTTGTCACACGACTTATGGCTAAATGGTCATGTCAAGCGATTGAAAATCAACATGTCAGAGACAATGAAGCTACATTCCAACAATATCAGTGGCAAAATTAAGTCCCAATTCAGGGGATAACAATGCATATGTTTCCCCAAAACTCAACTGTTTGACACTAATCATCCCTGGCTCCTGCTATTAGAGAACCAAAAAACAAAGAAGCATAACCCTTGAAAGAGTGGCTGTAACTTTACGACTAATTATGGAAACCCTCTCAAACTTTGGATTTGTGTTTATCTAACAACATTCAGTCTATAATAAGACATGAGAGAGTAAATTTGAGAGTGGCACTGTAAAGGGAAATAGACTATTTAATGACAGGGTTCTTTACAGTTAAGAGAGGTGCAGTGGGTAATAATACAGTGGCAAGGGGGGGGGGAGGCAATTGTACAACTAGGGCTCATTTAAAAGGCTTAGAAGTATACTGTGAGGGTAGGTGGAAAGCAACAATACAAACAACCTCTAAAAAGAGTAAAGTGGGGGAGTAATGGTACATGTAGGGCTCTGAAGCATGAATAAGAACATGCAGTTGGGGCAGGGTTAGGTAGCAATATTGCAAGGCCAAATTAGGACAAACAGTGGGGCTAGGGTTAGAAAGCAAGGTTAAAGGGCATGTGCTGGGAGTGGGGTCAAGAAACAAAATCCCAAGGCCAAAGGGCATGCAATGTAGGTAGTGTTAGGAAACCACAGTGGGGGTAGGGTTGGGTAGCAATATCGCAAGGGCATGCAGTGTAGCAATATTACAAGGTTAAAGAGCATGCAGTGGGGGTAGGGTTAGGTAACACTGTTGCAAGGCCAAAGGTCAAGCAGTGTAGCAACATTACAAGGTTAAAAAGCATGCAGTGGGGGTAGAACTAAGAAACAAAATCCTTAGGTCAAAGCGCATGCCTTTGAGAGCTGGTAAACAAAAGGGAATGCAGTGGATTTGGAGGTCACTAAGTGTTAGGTAGCAATATTATAAGACCAGAGGAATTGTAGTGGGGGAAGAAGTAAGGTAGCAACCTTCCAAGGCCAAATAGCATGCAGTGGGGTAGATGGAGAGCAAAACAAAAACATCTTACTTGAATCTGAAGTGAGATGGTATTCCGACACTTTCAGGTTTGGTTCTGATCTTTGCAATAACCTAAATTGTATAAAGTAAAACACAAGTTTATACTAATTTTTACATTTATTTAGATTTAATTTTAATTATCAATTTAAGCTTACAACCTTGATCATCTTCTTATCAGGGCTATCAAGGCTATCATATTTACCTTTAAGAAAAAAACTTTAATTTCATCTTTTTCTTATCACAAAGTAAAGCTTTAACAATTTAAGAGAAAGAAAATGTAGCCATAATAATATGTGAACAAAAGGGCAAGCAAGAACTGAAGTGAACTTTTCGTGAGCCACTGTCGCCTATAGTGCAGCTTTTGTTAATTAAGATCCCTAATAAGATACCATATTTTCCAAAGTTAATCTGCAAGTTATTTGCAATTAGTTATTTTTTAGTTTTGTTAGTTATTTTTAAGTTTTTAGTTAATCTGCAAGTTTTGTAGATTATCTGTAAAGCCAATCAAACATATGTGCGATAGCATGCAATTTTCATCACATGCAATCAAAATTGCAGCACATCGCTTATGTGTGTGGGGGCCTGCAATGCAATTTCTGTCACATGCAATATTGATCGCATGGATCAAACATGTTTGATTTCCTTAAAAGTGAGTGCACCTTGTTGGAGGTTATTGCATCTTCTCGCAAATGTGTGCGGTGAATGTGCGACAACAATTTCGATTGCATGCAATGAAAATTGCATGCTATTGCACAAGTGTGCGGTGGGCTTTAGATTCTGAAGTTGATCTGGCAACAAAATAATATAAAAAGTTCTGCTATCTGAAAACATACTAAATATGTTGTCAACATTATAAAGGGTGTGGGTTATACACCAGTACAGGTTTTAATTTTTACTTTCTTCCTCTTAGTTATCAAAGTGTGGAGTGCGAGTTATCTATGGTGTGGCCAGCTGCAGACCCCTAGCCAGAATTTTTTGCAGGAGGATGCAATCAAACGAGGAGACAGAGCAAATTACAGTGATCCTGAATGTCAAAGGGGCAAGTCTCATGGGGGCATCCTCGCCCGGGAAATTTTGAAAATTGGGCTGCCTGAGACTGAAATACAAAACAGGCATGCTAATTCAATTTTGAAATCCTTGATTTATTGAACTTTAAAATGAATTAAAAAATATCAAGAGCATAATCTTGCTTTTTCAAAACAACTAGTTTGTCAACAAAAGAGCAGACATTTGCCACCTGTTTGGGGGGGGGGGGGGGAAGCAGGGGAATTGTGAGTGCACCCATTGTAGTCTCCTTCCTATGAGCCTGGGTGCAGGTTATAGTCTGGAAAATAAAGATATTTAGAGCAAAATCACAAACCTCTTCTTCTCTTTAGCCCCTAAAGTCCCAATAGTTTTGATAAGTTTATTGTGCTGCAATTCAATTTCACTTTCATCCTGCATAAAACAAATTAAAAGAAATGTAGTTTTAATAATTAGTTCATTCTGTACAGTAACATAGAGATTCCAACCTTCAAAATTCAGAATGCAAAAGATTATTTCAGGCTAGAACTTTCACTGCATCAACTATTTTAAAAAGTTTTCATATCGTTAAAAACTAAGTGCTTAAAAACTAATGCAAAAACTGCTTTATACAATAATTTTTACATAGCTCAGAATCATATGTACATTTATCGTGATCATCTTGCAAACTGATCGCGGTCACTGATCATTATCTGCTTGTAATTTTATTTCACCTTGATTGCAATCTGCTTGAATTTTGCTTGTGGAAAAAAACGTGAGCAATGCTATTTGCAGTTTGAATCACAATCATGCTTAGGTTTTCTAGCTGGGATCCATTTTAAAACTCGAGTCAGTTACAATAAGACATTTAGTTAGATTTTTTTACTTTAAGAAGTTAATACAGCTGGTGCACGAGTTGTAGGTTCTGTTGCAAAACAATTAAGCAAAACAAAGAGGTACTAATGCATCTTCTCGAGCAGTCGACTCTTGGCTAATTTAAATGTCAGTCTTCGGACTGGCTTCTTTGAATTTTTAAAACAAATAGATAACACAAACAAATTGTCACAACAAACAAATCTTACTTGCTATGTAAAGTGTCATGATGGATATCATGCAACCTTTATATGAAATCTCACACCATCTTTCTCTATATCATTCCAATTTCAGCCTTCAAGTTTCTTTTGTTTTCTGCTCTGTGCACGATCGATTTTCTCGAATGCAGAAGGGTATTGAGGCTGTGTCCGCATAATGTAATGTCACTCTTCTTGCTCCAACTTGACATTGTGCACATGGCCAGGAGAATTTCAAAGATACCCTGGACATTTCTGCATTTGTATTTGATATTTTCATTGTAAAATTATTGTTCAAAATTTCAGATTATGAGAATTAATACACATCTTTTCAAATTTGTTTATGAGAAAGACCTTTGAGCCAAGTTAAATTGACAAATTTTGTTTTACTTCTTAAGAAAGGAAAAGCGTAAACAAACAGTGGATGTCACTCAAACATAAATATTGATGAAACAATCTGTAGTGTGCATTAATCAAAAATCAAGTTGCTGCCCGTTATCTTAACAAGCTCATATGTTTTGGAAAATCAGAAGTCAATAGTAGAAAACAAATGTAGAAGGGGCCTTAATCTAAACTTAAAGTATAACTGCATGATGAAAGTGATTCCACATTCACCTGGTCTTGAATAAGGACTATTCATGTTAACACAAAGTTTTTCTGCAATAATAACCTGCTTTGAACCCTCTTGCTTCCAAACAGATAAGTCAAGTTGTTTAAGTTGGTTGAGGAGGTTCGAAATATGTTATAATAATACTTGTTAATTCCAGAGTTTTGTTAAGAGATTGTTGGTGAAAGTTCTGTCATCCGTCTTATGAACGACCACACACATCAACTCTGTTGATACAACTGAAGAACGGAATGTAAGAGATTGATTCTTTTCAAAAAAAATTTTTAAGAAACAGTTTGCTTGCAAGCAAGTTGCGACCAACTCTTACTTGCGATCAAATCGCGATCAAATCTCGAGCAAAATGCTTGTGGGATCATTTTGAGTGCAGATCGCGAGCACACACATGCTTGCAGTTGCGGTTTGATCTCGAGCAAATGTACATATGATTCTGAGCGTCACTGTAATTTTGTCAATGAAACACTTTCAAAATTCGTTTTTAGTCCAAAGATTTTTTCTTCACATGAAATGGTACTGAATCATTTATTAAGGGAACTACTTGTATTTAACTGAGTGACGATAAAATACGAAATTTATATTAGTATACAAATTTATAACAGTAGCAAGAATGATAACAATTATTTACTAAGTCAAATCCATTTTATAACCAACTGGTGTCTTTTAATTATCTTATTCAATTATAGACTTGCCTCATTTTCCTGTTCGCTCTCACTCATTTCCTCTCCAGTATTGATTTGATCATCAAGTTCAACGTGCCCGTCTGGGACAGGAGTTAAACTGAAGCGTACAGAAACAGTTTTAAAACATTTTTAAAAAACATTTCATACTCATTGCTTCGCCATCGGTCCTTCCTGTAAATTTTATCTTATGGACGCTTTTAACTGTTTTGTACTACTAATGCAGAAATAAGTAGATAATTTTCCATCAACATAAAAAAAGGTAGTTGTCACTATAGCTTAAAACCAAAATCAATACACTTAACTTACCTCAACTTTGATTTTTTCGTCGCCATCTTGTTTCTTCCACGTGCGTAGTTCTTACACTTTGTGTATGCTATTCAAAAAATAACCTTACCCAGGCTCTGTTTCTCCTAAAGGTTCCGGAAAGTAAAATGAGCCTGGGTACGAGATTTTGAAATGAATTCCAAATTTATTTGAAAGTGACGTACTCGGAGTCGGAAAATAATGTATGCAAGCTATGCAAGATCTGAACTTCGTGAAGTTTAATATACGAAGTAAAATGTAAAAAAAGAGTAGTTATGTACGGCTCTTCTCAGAGGAGCTTAAATTAAAGAATCTGACTGCTATGGGAAAGAAAACAATTGGAAATACAAGATGAATTTTCCTGTGCCGTGACATGATGAACTCAAAAGGCCTCGAGTGCAATCTTGAATTGTTGCGAGGTGACGGTATTTTGCAAGAAGCATGAATTACAATGAGTTCCATGGTTTTTCGTGTGTGTGAAAATGCACCAGATTTATTGAGGGAAGTTTTCTTAGAAAGGGGATGGAAGCAGTTTCAGGAAGGTTGGGATGCAGATTGGAACATCTGGTGGAAAAGTTGCGGATTTCGCGCCAGTGATTTTGACCAGTGTCAACCATGGCAACGGCTAAATCATTTTCCAAAGTCTGGTCAGATCACCCGGAAAGATTCCCTTGCACGAAACCTTCGACGGATGCGAGGGGTGTACGGAGGTTCTACATACAATTTTTCGCCCTTGTCATTTATCCTGCCTAACGATTACAAGAAGTTTGTTGGAGAATACACAAAACAACTGAACAAAGGTGAAAAATTTTTCTGGATCTGCAAACCGGTAGACCTGTCACGCGGTCGGGGAATCTTTATTTTTAAGGATTTGAAGGAACTTGCGTATGACTGTGCGACTGTAGTACAGAAATACATCACAAACCCATTCCTTGTGTCCGGGTATAAGCTTGATCTAAGGTTGTACGTTATTGTCACGTCGTTCAGACCTTTATTGATTTACATTTATCACGAAGGTCTTGTGAGGTTTGGCACAGAGAAGTTTGATCTTGCCAAGCCAGGAAACGTTTACTCACATCTTACGAACACTAGTATAAACAAACTGAGTCCATCTTATTCTTATGAGAAAGAACGAGTTGGAAGTGGTTGCAAATGGAGTTTGAGCCAGCTAAGAACATATTTTCATCAGCATGATATTGACGAGTGTTTACTTTGGCATAGAGTTAATGCGTTAATAATTTTAACCTTATTAACTCAAGCTTGTGAAGTTCCTGATGATTTTCCAAATTGTTTCGAGCTGTTTGGTTTTGATGTATTAATTGACGAGAACCTTAAGCCATGGTTGCTCGAAGTGAACTTTTCTCCTTCTCTCGGATATGACTGCCCATTAGATGCGGCCATTAAGAAGCCAATGTTAAATGACATCATTGATATACTTGGATTCAGGGAGGTTGATGCTTGTAAGCTGGTGAGTAGTTACCCAAGCAAGAAAACTTATTCACAGTTAACGGTTGGCCAGAGGTCGAGAGTTTTTCAAAGAAAGAATTCAAAATTGGAGAAATGTAATGCTGAAAGCGATAATGACTCTAATCCACCAGAGTCGGAAATTGAGATAGAAGCTGAGGCACATGTAGACAAAGGCAGTCCAACATTAGACATACTGGACATGAATAACAACATCCCAAAGTGCACTCTAAATGAAGGAATGGTGAAAAGTTATTCACAAGAGTTATTGAATTCTGTAGGTATTCAAAGTCATGATTGCTCCATTTTTTCTCAAGAATATGTTCTTGCCACCCAAGACAATAGGCCAAAAACCACTCCTGAACCCTCTAAACTTGGTAGTGCAGAGACTCTGCACTTATGCAGGTCAGTTAAAAGTTTAAATTCAAGACAATCTACTCATTCAAAAATACCTACACAGTATATGAGCAATGGAGATTTCAACCAACAGTTCCAAACTAGTAAGAAATCAAGTGATTCAACTGAAACTGCTAAGAAAAATTATGCACATGTTACCATGAACAAATCTGCAAGACTTAAAACAAGACATCAGTCACTGGAACAAATTTCATTGACAAACTTTTCATCATCTTCACGCTTACTGAGACGGAAAACTTCTTTACCTCCAAAATTAAAGACCAACCACAGGAATTATTCAGAGAAGTTGTACGCCTCAAGTCCACATACTAGGGAACCAAGAAAAGATGCATGTTTAACTAATGGCCATGTGTCAAGTTTGGGAAGAGATGATAATTCAGATGCACCTATGAGAGTGTTGCCCAGATCCTACGCAAATATGATGAATTCAAGCAATAGGTTTGTTAAGAAACCTATCTCGCGTGCTGGCAACTATATTTTGGCTTTTCCATTTAATGAAGTGACAGCCAAATTGTCTAAAGATACAATAAATACAAAAGCTTGCGTAGATGAAGTGAAAAAAGCTCTCAATAAAGTTACGGAAGCTAGAAAGAAAATGAAGGTGAAACCCACTGAGAATGGCTCGAAATTTAATTTATCCCAACCATTTTGGGGATTTAGGCCTTTATTTGATTTTGGTTTTAAGTCTTGAAATTTTATTTAAGATAAATGGCTTTAACTCTAACAGAATTGTTTTGTAACAATGGTTTGTCTTAGATAAACTTGAAGAGTTAATTATTATATTAACTAACATTTATTTAATAATTTAATCGTTAACAAAGTGTGTTTTATATAGACTTTAATTAATTTATTTTACTAGGCAACATCTGTATAAAGTAATTTTGACCTTTAAAGCTAATAGTTCAAAACAAGGAATTTTTTTTGACAAATGAGAAAAAAATTGGAGTTAGTCAAACAACCAAACCATTGCAGATGAAAACAAAAATTCTCCTTAAAGGTTATGTAAAAGTATTGGGTCTAGTTGGAAGGATTTTGTGAGTAGCAACAGTTTTGTAGTTTGTTTGAGGTTTAAGATTATAAATGGCAGAATTTGCAAGCCAAATTTTATAGCACAAGCTATTTTTTAGTATTTTATTTTGATAACAGAGTGAAATAAAATATAAAAAAAAGAAACAGTGCAAGTCATCTTTTTCACAATAGAATGATCTTGTCTATTCAACTCAAAACAACAGCTTTAGTGACGAGTTGAATAAGAACTAGAGGTCAATGGCAAAGGAAAGCAGAAAGTTGCTAATTAGCATCTTTCTGCTTTCCTTTGACGTTGACCTCTGTAGTTAATTAATATTGCGGTATGGTTAAAATGTTTATCAGATTGGCTAAACTTTAAAAACGGACAATATTTTCATAAGCTGATGTATTTCTTTCCAGTTCCCTCATTTATTCCTTTCTAGTTGAAACATTTCTGTTTTTAAACTTAAGAAAAATTCTATGTGGGAAACATTGAAAACAAAAAGGTTTTCTCTGCTTTTGTTTTTGAGGTCTATGATTGGCTTATTAAATGTTATGGCACAAAAATAACATTGATATAAAATGGAGTTTCATTGCTTTTTACTTTAGAACTATGTTGTATACTGGTCGATGTATTCTCAGTATGAAATTAAAACATTCCGGTTTGGGAAATGTGAAAGACCACAAAACAACGGGAGGTTCTCTAGTTCTTACACCATTAATGTATAACGTTGCAGCCACTCAACTTTGTCCATATTTGAAGTTTATTTCCCATTGTTTCAAACTCATTATCATACATTACCACATCTAAAAACAGAGTAAATTAGAACTTACATCAACATAATTGAGCCACAACATGTAGAATATTAATATAAACCAATCACTGATCAAATTTTAGCCAAACAACAAGAAAATATCCAAAAGGCGAAGGTTTTGTTTGTTTGCTTTTGTAATTGGGAAAGAACTAGTAAATTTATAATAACTACAAATTTGATAAGAGAAGTACCTAACATTATTTTAACTCATTTTATACAAATTTTTAAAGTTTAAAAATGAGATTCTTTTTTTAGTCTCAATAATCACAAGTGTTTTTGGACTGATGTCTAGGACTATTTTCACGACTAATAGACTGACTGGTGTCTAAATCTTACTATGTTCACAACTAGCAGACTTGTCAACTATGTTTATCACTAGCCAACAAGTCCTAAAGTTGGGATAGGCTTTTTAATTTCATGTGTGACCACACCCACCTTAAAGTAATTAGCGTTGACAAACTGAAAAGAGTATGTTCACATTAGTTAGAAGGTATACCGTAGAATTCTGAAAGTAACAACCCTTGTCACTTTTGGTTTTTGCTGGTAAAAGGGGCCTCTACTTGAATTTCTGCTAGCCGTCATTTTCAGACAGGTAAAAAACGCTTGTAACAAAGAGGGCATGTGTTATGAAATTTAAAAGTCAATTCAGTTGAATAAAAATATTCATATTCCTACAATGTAACGCAACCCAATGAATAAACAGTAAACAAAACAAGCTACCATAGAATTGTGAAAGTTTTGGTCCCCATGAAACCAAACTTCTCACAACTTCTAAGAACATGTAATGCTCTCAAAAATGTGTGAAAATAAAAATAATGCACCCAGTTATGTTCATAAAATTATGCCATACCTTGCTGATAAATGAAACTGTTTGAAACACTGGCCAACATTCAGAACCAAAGAAAACTCGGAGTATAAAGCACATACATTTTGTGAAGATAACAAAAATAGGAAAATTGCTTGAAATCCAAAAAAACTACTAAATTAAAAATGAAATTTTTTATTTGTTTTAAACAACTTTTACTATTAATTTCATTTATCAACATTTTACACCACTCCACCTTAAGCTTGCTCCTCAATCAAAGCATTTTCAGAAGAAAATTTGGTAAAATTCAATGTTTTATTAAGCTCTGAAGATAAAAATTGTAAAATGAAAATAGTCAATAAAAATTAATAAGTTTCATTAGAGGCCGCATTTGAAAGAAATAAGTGCTGCCAACTGCTTTGATGATAATTGAAGATTGCATTCTAGATAAGGTGTCACAACATAAATTGGCTTTGTTTTAATCCTGTTTTGTTGCATCCTTGTGATGTTGTGTTCCATTGCTTGTATTCTTGATGTTCTTTGAGGCAGTGCTTGATAAACCAAAACTACTTCCTTTTTTTGAGTCGCTAAAATGCAGCAAAATCTTCATCACCACAAAGCCTGCAATTAGAACAAAGGTACTTGTTATAACAGATATTTATTTCCATCTTAGTCTGGACAGGAACATTAAGCCATTCAGCCCTTAGGCATTTGTCAACATCTAAATTCTCCTTACAGTAAAAAAAAGAAAACAAGCTGGTTAGTGCTGAGAATATGAAATTTGATCATCTACCAAAAACTCTTGAAGATGAATTAAGAAATTCTCCCAAACTTCGCACAGGAATACTATGCACTTAATTTGGGAGAATTTACAAATTCATCTTTGGGCACTCTCAGGGGTTAAAGGGTTAAGCCATTGAAGGGAAGCAAATGGTAAATCTGTGACCATCCAAGATGTCCTTTTAAAACCTGAGCCAAAATAAAAAAAGTCAGAGACCTAGAAAAAAATATTGAAATACCAAGACACCAAACAACTTGAAAGCAAAATAGAGATTTCAAGCTCGCTGGAAATAATGAGAAAACAAGCCACTTTGTGTGAAAATCCGAGACTGCAAGATTGAGAAAAAATAAAAAGTGATGGGTCTAGTGCAGAAACAACACAAGTGACTTTGTATGAAACACTAAATTCTCCCAATGAACATGAAGAGGTAATGTAGGGAGAGTTGACAACTCCATACATTTACCTTTCTTTTTAATAAACGCCTAACTAATATCTACAGCGTAGATAATGTTTGCACATGGCGCATTATCTGTCCTTTATGTAGACACCCAAATCTTGCTTCTGTGAGCGTGTGTTAACCCCCACTAGCTGTTTTTAACCATTTCCAAAGACTTCTGGATGTTTCCAGAGACTGATTGCAAAGGTTTTCAAACCTTAAAAACTTGGGATAAATAATCTAGCTTTTTATATAGCAGTGCTTTCCTTTGTCAGTACCATGAAAAATGAAGATTTTGCCCTTAATGTCAAAATCATGACATAACCACACAATTCCTTGTAACATTTAGAAATAATTTCACTAATTAATTGTACATCTCATGATTAATCGTTACTTTTACTTTGCCCTACATGTAGTTAGCTATACTTGTCAGATATTATTCACAATCATACAAGACAAAGCTTCATTTAGAAAATTATCTAGATCCATTATTGTACAGTACCTATTAAAAGGATTGCTGCTACCACTGCAAGAGAGAACATTGATCCTGACACCACAAAGGGGAGGATGTAGTTCAAAAAGGGTACACTCATCAGAACCTGCCACATAAAAGCTATAATCATGTTCCTGTATTTCCTTGGGTACTCGATTGGGTCCGCAGGGAATGCACCATGTTCCATAAAATAACTCATCGCTTTATCCTGTTAAGAAAAGAAGAAATCAAATTTAAAAATAATACTCTATTGAGTCCCGAGCCTCCTATAAAGCCCCCAGCTAGCTAGAGCTTCAAGTTTAAAATATTCCCCCATCATTTATAATAGTCTACGGTTAAATTTCATAGCACGATTTATTTTAATTAATAGATCAATAGTGCTATTGATCTGTCCCCCCTCCTCCTCTCTCATAAGTACCCCTGGCTTTTATTTCTTCTTCCG
>JAOBAT010104168.1:0-15460 GCA_026413305.1 Hydrozoanthus tunicans
ACTGCCGAATGGCAATCAAACTGCAAGCCAAACAAGGAAAGGTTTCTTCGCCAAAATGAACAGTGACATAAATTGAGTACAAAGAAGGGGGCTAAAACAGCTGAATTGTGAACAAACGAAAGAACTCTACAGAAAGAAACAAGAAAGAACATCAGTTAAACCTCAAAGAAAATAAGGAAACCGAAGGAGCTTTAAAACAATCGCAGTGACTATTCATACGGAACCGTATCCCGACTTCTTTTTTCTGTTCGTATAAATACGGAAGTTTCGGCTTTTTGCCTTTTTCTGCAAAATGCAATACAATTTAAAATTCTTATTACTATAGATATTTTCAGGGACATCAAGCGTAAAGCGTCCGAAGTTATCTTTCAGTACATTTAGTACAGCGACAAAATCTCCGCATTTGAGAAATCGGATTTGAAGCAGAATTTAATGAAGATAGATATATATGTATTGCATTTTCCAGAAAAAGGCAAAAAGCCGAAACTTCCGTACGAATAGAAAATAGAAGTCGGGATATAATATCCCGATAAAGCCGAAACTTCCGTACGAATAGAAAATAGAATATCCCGACTTCTATTTTCTATTTGTACGGAAATTTCGGCTTTTTGCCTTTTTCTGCAAAATGCAATACATATATATTTATCTTCATTACATTCTGCTTCAAATCCGATTTGTGAACTGCTTTGATGTCCGTATGAATAGAACGCGAGTGGCTTATTCGTACGGAAGGATACTTAAGATTGCACAACTCCTGAATGAATCTGCTTTCTGATTTTCCTTAGAATTTTATTATCACAACAAGCGTACAACTTAACCAAAAAATTACACACTGACAAGAAAAATAACCAAATTCGATTTCACGCGTGACCTCGGAAATTTTTCAAAGTGCCGCAGATTTTGTCGCTGTATATAAAAGCTCATTTCAAATCAAGCGGCTCAGGGACGTTGCATCAAATCAGTCACATGTATTTTTCCATAAACCTCAACTGTTTCTTGTAGACATAAAGATCAATAAAAGACAAAATTACTTCTATCTCAAATTATGTGTTTGTCATATGAAATCATGAGTAAAAAATTTGCAAAGTAAGCGCACTAAGTTTGTTTTGATCCAGCACGTGTGCCGCATTGGAGCGTGAAGTGTCAACGGGCGGTTTCCAAACTTCAAAGGCATGTCTGCAAGCGTTTCCTTCTCCCCTCTCCCCTATCCCCTCCTTTCGTTTTTTTCTCTCGCACCAATTTTCGCGCGGTCAAAAGAGAAAATCTCACTAAAACTCAACAGAAACGCTTGCTACAAGCTAGCTAGTGTCAAACAGTGAATACTCAATTCCGATTGTAATAACATACAACATGAAGCGCTTGGTCTGAAATTCGGAAAGTTAGAGAATTCAGTCTTACATATGAATAACAATTTGAGACTGGATCTAGCAAAAAACTAGCAACGAATCTTAAATAGTTACATCTGGTTTTCACAATGAGGCGTCCAATAGGCGAGGCATCATGCGAGAAAAAATCATGTGATACAGTTATTAATTGGTTATTAATGAGCCGGGGCACATTTACTTGAGGATTAGAAGCACTGATGGAATTGGATCACCGTGTTATGTTGTATCTTCCTAAAACCTTGTGAAAGAGTGTAGCACAAGCGTGCCATGGTTTTAGTATCTGTATGTAAGGAGAATCATTTCAGACGAACTTATGAAACCAATATAAGAGTCGCCTAGTTTCATTAGGCTATCAGGAGGCTAGTGTAGCTACTGTATGTACTGAAACATTCGGACATGCGCAGAAAGACCGGGCCCTTTTTTCCTGCAGTGCGAGAAATTGCAGGTGTATTTGGAATAGAAACCATTAACACCATGGGGAACTTTTTTTGTTCTTGAGGATTCCACAAAAAATACATTTTAGACTAAACAATGACAGGTGCACGATTGATAGTCGAGGGGCCGGCTTTATATATTGTTCGCGTGCGCATCATGTACGAACTTCTGTCATTAAGTCAAAACGCATTTGGAGTAATACTACTTTCAATCTGATGTTTATAGATGACCATCGCAGATTGCAATCAGATAAAACAAAAGACACGTGTAACTGAACGTTGTTCGAGAAAATACACGCCATAAAGTGGCCAAGACGTATCCATGATGCATGTGGCGTGCCTTCACGCGTCAGTGGACATGCGTGTCATTGCATTATATTGATACCTTGCTCCACATGTTTTAGACAATACAGAATGCAATGCCCGCTGCACTCATGAATATTATAATTATTACTATTGGTGGTTTTTATAAATAGCAAATACCTCTCAGTGTTAAAAGAGACAAAACAATCCTCGGCAAGCAGGCGCACTCCAAGTTAAACACTGAACATCGTGTTTCTACAACTGAAGTATAACCTACTAACAAGGACTACCAGCAAAAGATATCTTGCAACTTTCAAAAGCCTTCAGTTTTAGAAAGGCCAAAACGCGTAAGTCTTTAATTAGTATTACTTTTCAGTATAACTTCAGCTTTAGGCTCGAGGTATTTCGACCGTTTTCAATTTTCTCGTTTGTCCCTAGTTTGGGGTGAATTTCACTGACTAACAAGTTCAATTGAATGTTCAATAGTCGTGTCATTTTGATTTGGTGCGCTCCTAATAACCCGTAATCCCTAGCTAGCCCGTATTATAGTCTATTTACACCAAACAGACAAATTGTCTCATTGTACAATCAATCAATGTTAACCGCTAATAACTAAAACATTTGTATGAAAAGAATTAGTTTCATACAAATACAGGAATTGCTATCTAATCGATAGAAAATGTTAGCTGTAGCTTCAACTTTACCAGACAACTGAGCTGGCTTAGCTTGACAAGTTCGGTTCAATTCTGTGGCAAAACGATGACGTTTGTACAATTGGCACTTTGATCTCTATTCGGCGTATTTGGCTTTGCTAACAGATTTCAATTTTTTGTTGACTTTCTTTATACTGAGCTATGCTGTAAATTATCCGAAAAAGAAGGGAAAGCTTAAACTCCCCACAAAATCTAAAACTGAGTCAAGATCACGAATCGAAGTCAAGGTGCATATTTGGGGCTATTTGGCCTGAAATGAATCAGTAGATAATTGTGGGGTCGGCGCCATGATATCTAAGCACTTCATCAGCTATTCATTTTGTATCAGAAGACAATATTTATCGTTCTTACAAACCAATTGTCTTGACTGTACATATATTGGCAATTAGGCAGATGCAAGGCCATTTGTCTCAACAAAACAAGTCATTACTTTTGTGATTTGTATGAAATGTTACCAAAAATATATCTGAACCTGTCGCACTCTACTTTAAGTCTGATTTTTCAGCAGTAGCTACTTACAAATTTCAGTTAAGCCCACCGCACACATGCAATTTTTGTCGTATGCAATCGAAATTGTTGTCGCACATTCACCGCACACGTTTGCGAGAAGATGCAATAACCTCCGACAAGGTGCACTCACTTTTAAGGAAATCAAATATGTTTGATCCATGCGATCAATAATGCATGCGAAAGAAATTGCATCGCAGGCCCCCGCACACAGAAGCGATATGCTGCAATTTTGATTGCATGCGACGAAAATTGCATGCTATCGTACAAGTGTGCGGTGGGCTTTAATTTGACTTTTCAGCAGTAGCTACTTACAAATTTCAGTTTAAAAGACGGTTTCGTTTTCGGGACATTATTTTAGACATCTGTTTGTCTACACGGGCTAGAAAAGGCCAATGAAAAGGTCGTAACGGATGTACTTATCATCGAGTATTAATAATGTTGCCGCGCGTTGTTAATGAGTACTCGGAATCCGGTGGATCGGACTATTTCTGAGTCTGTTGTTTTCATTTTGGGTGTGAACTAAGTTTAGGTACAATAGGCAAAAAATTTAGAAGCTTAAGTAGGAAGCTTTACTAAATTTCTCAAGGTTTAGTTTTCGGTTCCGTGGCCCGCTTGCCTTCAAAAAAAGACAATTACAATTAGTGTTATAGTGTGTGCCTATTTTGTACAAACTGATGATACGTTGTTTACACATGCGTTGACGAGAGCCAACTTTCAGTAGCCTGTAGTGAGATTTTCTCTTTTGGCCGCGCGAAAATTGGGGCGAGAGAAAAAAAAACGAAAGCGGATATTGTATCCCGACTTCTATTTTCTATTCGTACGGAAGTTTCGGCTTTTCGCCTTTTTCTGCAAAACGCAAACATATATATTTATCTTCATTAAATTCTGCTTCAAATCCGATTTGTGAACTGCTTATAATATGATATAGTACCCCGACCGGGTGGACGCTGCGAGCACGGATTTTACTAACGTAAATGCAAATAACTTTGATAGCTCGGTTTAAATTTTCTATAGATACTAATCATTTACTTTTTGAAACTGTGAAACATTTCGAAATAGGCTAGATGTTTTACCTTCTTTGATATATTGTTATTGTTATTTTTATTGTTGTTCTTACTATTATTATAATAATCATTATTATCTCATTTAAAACAATATTTTCATACGCATTTTATCATATTATTTGAAACTGAATTTGCAGGCAACCAGTTCACCCCAGCCATTTTTCACCGATAAAAATGTCGGCAGTGGAGTGGGTTCCGTGGTGTGTCGTCTTCGCTGTAGTAGCTGTGCTCATAGTTTGCGGGAACATCCTGACAATTGCGGTGCTTATGAAATCTAACCTCATAAACACCAACCTGTGCGCGCTTCTCATCAGTCTAGCAATTGCTGACCTGACAGTGGGCTCACTTGCTGTTCCCCTGTATGTTTATCATATAGTGGCCTTTAATCTAGTGATCCACGAGTCCAGAGCCACTGCTACAGTCTATCAAGTCATAGACATCTTCACTGCGTACGCATCAATTTTTTCGTTGATAGCTATCGCCATGGAGCGTCTATTGGCTGTTGTTTGGCCAATCAGACGCCAGCGGTTAATGAGGGAAAGCTACCTTAAAGTTATAGCGACTGCGTGGGGCCTGGCTGTAGTCCTGGGCTGTTTGGCCGTTCTGAAGAACATCCGGGTCATTTCCTTGGCCGGCTTCTTCATCCCAGTTATCACGTGTTTTTTCATTTCCATGGCAATCCTGTGCGCGTCTTACCTTGCAATATGGTTGGCTTCCAGGCGAATCACAGAAGACAGTACCGATGGTTTGAGGGGTCAGGAGAAACGCTTGGGCGTTACTCTTCTTATCATAACAACACTCTTTATTTTTATGTGGCTTCCGTTCCAAGTGATTAACACCATATTCTTCACCAATGTCAAATGCGGCGTACATTACACTTTTGAGATTTTCACATTCTTCAAGCTTCTTCACTATGGCAACTCGTTTGTTAACCCCATCGTCTACTCGTTCAGAGTCCCTGGGTTTAAGAAGGCAGCGCTGCGGATCGTGCGCAGGGAAAACCTCGTCAGCGTCACAGAGGAAGATATTACGATGAACATGATTGCAGCTTCTCCGCCTGAGGCATAACAGATGGCAAGATGATTAAGGCAAGTTAAGTAGGGGAATCTTGCTTCTCCCCTCAGATCTCATCTTGATTACCACTCCCCTAATCTCCCGATGAAATCACTTCATCCGCTCCCCTTCTCACTAAAATCACTCCTCCCTTGAAATCATCCCTGTTACCCTTATTATCAACGAAATAGTTCCTTCCACCCCCACCCTCTTCACTGTGACCATCTTCCCACCCCCCCTTCTCAATAGATTTTTCTCACTAATTTTATCAAAAACTCACCCCTCCCCTCCTTATCGATTCTATTTCACGGTATGGGATAAAAGAGTCAACGAGCAGACAAGGATTCTGTGCTATAAAGAATCTCCCGCCAAGTACAGCAGAACTGTGAACGTTTGCAAAGTGTGGTTCAGTAATTGAACACGTGTTAAGCACTCATAGATTGTGGGTGTCTAGGTTTAACTGATGTCTTAGATTAGCCAAAGAACAGTTTAAAAATATCTGAGCACGGACCTGAACGTGTGTTCATTAAAGTTTAAAGATAATAAAGGACAAAAATTATGTTCATAACACTTGACATAGAAAAAATGCAATTTTCGCTTGGACGAGAAAAAATAATGAACTAGTGTTTGGTAAACCGAGAGGCTGTTGTACTGTTCGCAAATAAGCAGCAAGAGTTTAGTTGTACTACTTACATCAGATATTTATAGTTTTCACATGAGCGACGGAACCGGGATTGGGGGGGGGGGGGGACAGAAAAGTACTCTCCCCCAATAATTTGGTAAAGGGGGGCGCGGTATGCCCCCTCAATTAATTTTCTGATTAACAAAACAACATTATTTGAATAGGAAATCAGTCAGATTTAAAGAATATTTGTACTCAATTTCACACTTACAGAGTTTATCGAACTTAATAATCGACTTCTGTTCGGCCTTTTCAACTTTTATCATTTTCACTATGCCCCCACCCCCTTGTTTGCTTCTGCCGGCCATGTACGAGTAGTGTTACTTTTAATTATTACTCTGGCGATTCACCTGTAACTTGATTGCTCGGTTACCAACAGCAGTTAAAATTAATCGCAAATTCCAAACTGCTTGAATAAAAAAAACTGAACGAAACATACAGTTTGTCAAAGAAGCCTTTGATTAAAACGGTGCAAAGCCATCGAATTAAAGATGACTGCAATGAACCTATACTGAGCCATACAACATAATGGAAATTGTACGAATTTTGTTTACTATTTAGTCTTTTTTGGCTTGCAAGGGAAATGGCTTCGCGAAGGGCGTGCTAATTTATGGACGTCTTAAAATTATGGTGTCTTTCGACTTGCTCTATCTTTGAACTAAAATCGGATAGATCCAGTTTGTTTCTCATCTTTTGCAAAGTAACTCGTAGTTGAAACTTTTTTAAGAAACCTGTCTTGCAGAAGATTTTCGCACGAACGTGTCAAATTTAGCCGGCTCTACTCGCTCATAACAAAAGGCCAGGCAGCTGATCCGTCCATCATGCTGAGTCGGACCAATCTTCTTAGTTTGTGATTAAAGCGTATCCATAACTTTATACAAGAACTGAGTTTGACACTGCCATATCTCTTAAAAATAATGTATGGTCGGCACAAATTAAAGTTATACGAAAACTTGCAAATTGAGATGAAATGAAGTCTTCTCTTGAGTCTAATTGCTTTGCGCAGGCCGCAAAGTGTTTCCGCTCCAGGGATGCGTTAGTGGATAGAGTTTGAGCGGCGAAGAAAAAAGAGCTTCCGACACTTCTTTTCAAGTGGTCTTTTGATGAGCTTTCTGCTTTAATGGGAAGATCAGGAAGCGAGTTAAGAAACCCCAGCAACCAGTATCATTACAACTGATCTTTTCGATTGGAACCAATTCATTAGCGAGGAAAAGATTTGAGGGTAAGTTATCAAAACATTTTTAGCGTTTTATAATGAAGCAAACTTTTTTGTTTTTTCAGTTTATCTGTGAGACGTACGGCTTTTTATTCATGAAACAGTCGTACTGATTTCTTCGACCTAGATTATTATGAAACTACAGAACTTTAAGCTTTAAAAATAATATTTATTTTGTTTGTGCCAACAGTTTCGTGATACTTGTGACTTACATTTTCTATTTTTTATGAACGTCGAGGCTGAAGAAATCCTAAAATTCAAAAACAAGATTTAGTTGATAGAGTCTTGATTTAGGCCATCCTGGTAGGTTTATTCGGTTCTGGGATGACGTTGATCTTTTTTCCCATGTTTTCCGTAGTTTCTCGTTTTTCTGTCTTCTTCACAAGCTGTCGACAGTCCAGTCCTCTTTAAGTCAATTAATAAAGAAATTGAGATTAAAACGCACGACGATTTCTCTTCCCCGGAAAGCCTTAGAAAACAAGGCATGCTTAATTCTTAAACGGCTGATTACTCTGAAAAAAGGGCAAATAGAGAACTGAATGCTTTTACATGGAACTCGAAGCACACGGTGAAACCGTTTTCGGGTTCATAGGAAACAAAATCACCAAGAAGAGCTATTCCAGAGCGGAATTAGTGTCTGGCGGGCTGGACAGTATATATTCGAATCAACAGATCCTCCCCAACGCTCCGACTCATAATACGAAGTTTTTACGAGTTTTTATAAAGCACCAAAGGTTCTCCAAAGAAAAATCTAGCTTTTTTCGTCAAATGCGAATTTGTTCAGAAAGTTCTCATACCAGGCATTTTTGTTTACTCATTTTGGAGAAGACTATGGTAGTTAGTTCTCACAAGAAGTAGCCATTTTGAATGAAATTTTTCCCACCATCTTTAATTTGCCTTCAATGCTCATTCCTGCCATGTTTGATTGGAAATTAATTATTTACACACTAATTGATTACTAGTCATTAATTAATACCAGTTTTCAATTTAGCAGGAAGCTGTTTGGTTGATTCATTAAAAACAAGGATGAACGCAAGTGGACCAACTCAGTCTCAAAGTACAAGTTCAACGATCAATCTTGACCGTCCAATTCTCTACGCCGAGTTGCTCGCATGGTCTACCGTTTACTGCCTGGTCGCCATTCCGACGATCATCAACAACTCTTTCGCCATTGCTGCTCTGACAACCAAAAGGATTCTGCGCAAACGAACAAACTATTTTCTTCTTTGTCTTGCTTTCGCTGACTTACTAATAGGCGCTGTATCAGTCCCACTATACATTGCGGCCTTGGTGCTATGGTGGCAGCGGGGAGAATCTGCTAACCCAATACGGACTGTTTACGTTACCATAGATGTCCTAACGGCGTATGCCTCGATATTTTTGTTAACAGTTATATCTGTCGAGAGGGTCTATGCAATTGTATTTCCTCTTAAACATCTAGCAGCCCCAATATCCGTTTACCATAAGCTGGTTGCTTTCATTTGGCTTTTAGCCGCGTCCCATGCGGGAGTTTACCTCATGCACAAGAATCTTCCCGCGTTTCCGAAGCTTATTTTCTTTTACATGTCGCGGGCCACCGCATTTTTCTCGTTTTTCATCTTATGTGTTGCCTACACAGTGATATACGTGAAAGTAAAAGCGCGAAAAAGAAAACCTGTTGGTCAGGTGAACCAAGCGGCCATGGTGACGGCTCAAGAGCGAATCCTTTTGGAGAAATCCTTAATTCTGTCCGTGATGTTCATCGCCACTTGGCTTCCGTTCATCATTTTGTCATTTGTGAACAAGTTTTGCCTCGACTGTAGGGACCTTACATACCAAGTGGTATTCGTCGTGAAACTATTTCACTTCCTAAACTCCTTTTTTAATCCGTTTGTTTATACTTTTAAAGATAAAGAATTTAGTAAAATTCTTCTTAACATGCTCAAAAAATTACGCAACGTCTAAGAATGGTTTTCAGACTAGACTAAAAGCAGTTTTAAGTTTTCAAAGAACCAGTAAATTTGACCGAGATTCAGTGTTCAGAATTTTTTTGACAATTTGAGCCTCAAATTGTTCTTCATTTGTTCTTATTATGATGATCGTGTGGTTCGTATTGCAATAAATGTGTTGGAGCCGCTGAATTTTCCTGAGATCCCAGTGATGATATACTGCAAACCATTTCTTTGTCGTTGTTTATTGTTAAGTTAAATATCCACATTTCTCTTTTTTCTTGCTTGTTATCGATCTAATTCCGTATTAGCTGAACGAATGAGTATCAGCTATACTGGCTATAGTGCTTTAACGCTGATTAAATAGTTCTCATATATGCGTTCGACTGAGGCTAATATTCATAAAATGCAGGTTTCCAAGCAACCTATTGGTTGTCATGCGCGCATGGTAATTAACTCTGGATTAGGGCTAATCGTCTTTTGAACAACTAGGCCCTGGCATGGAACACCTGGTATAAACTTTAAACTACCAATAAAATAAGATTTTAATTGTTTCAGTTACAGCTGATCATGCATAAGTTAATATATTTTCACCAAGTCAAAGTTAGCTCGATCAGTACTTCAAACACGTGTCTCTGGGATGCGGTTGCACCTTAAGATCCCCTTAAAACTCCTCTTAACATCCGGGATCTTCAGCGAATAGACAATAGGGTTATAAAACGAGTTGCTGTATTGCAAAAACTTAGCAAAAAAGACGACGTGAATCGTTACTTGGAACATCAGTGTCTGATCTAGATTGACGAGAATGTTCATTATATGTAGCGGCAACCACGTGGCTACAAATAAAACAGTCACAATAAACAGAGCCACGGCAAGACTCCGCTCTTGTTCCGAGTTTTTTCGTCCTTTGGAGCTAAAGAACCTGTCTCTCGTAAGAATATGTGATTTAATTTTGATCCACACGATAATATACGCCAGTACTATTGTGATGAGTGATAGCGACGTCAAAATGGCGAGGCTATAGGTGTATACGTTGCGGGAAACCTTACCAAATTTGGTAGCTATATTTGTTATCGTCAGGAAACCAGCCAAAATCCAGGGAACAAAGACTAAAACTAGATAAGTTCGCGGTCTCAGTCCTCGGTAGTATAGTGGGAAGCTAATCGCGTACAAGCGCTCTAAGGCGATAACTGTCAACGTAAACATGGAAGTTAGCCCGGTGTAAATGTCGGCAGCGATATAAATGAGTTCTGTTTGGCGCTCGAGCGTTGATTTTTTTATGTGTTTCACAATAACCAGGTATAGGAAAATCGGTATTGCCACTGCACCAACGAGCATGTCGGCAAGCGCCAAGCTAACCATGAGGTAATTCCTCTGTTTCTGCAAAATCCGATTTCCGAGAAATGCTGCGAGGAAGAGAGAGTTTCCCGCAATGATTGCAAACGCCACCACGCCAAAAGCAACGCACCACAAATACATGCTTGCATCGTCCCAGCTTGAAAGGGATGTTTGGATACTCGACGTCCCGTTCATAACCGTCACAGTTTCATTCATGGCTTGTGCCAGCTCTGAAAGTAACAGTGACATGTTTTTCTTTCAGAACACCCAAAAGATATCAAATTACAGCCAAAGCCCACGTATAAGGAGAATATCTAATCGGCGTTGGTAGCGGGTGAAACGTCGCGGGAGATTTTTTCTATCAGGTTTATAGCGGAGACGTGCAGTAAAGTACAGTTAAAGACGATACGTAAGGAAGGGGTGTAATTAAAATTTTATGGCTTGGATTCCCAACACCCCATGCACTTTTTTTAAATGGAGTTATGACTTGATACGACGTCATTGAAATTAAAACAAAGAAAATAATACAAAAACGGGGCATTTCTGTGTTGTTGCGGGTAAAATGTCGCGAGTAAAGCTTTATTCTATATACGACCCGCGCCGATTAGATAGTCTCGCGTATAAGGAACCTGAGCCGTTTAAGAACCTGTTAGGCTAAATTTTTTGTTTGAAGCCCCCTCAACATAAAAACCTATTAAGGCTAGAATAGTATAAGTCAGGTTCTTATCAGTGGAGTTGCTGTAAAAGTGTATGGGTAGAAAAGGCTGAATCAAGATTATCATCTATTTAAAATAAACTTGACATAGCTTTTTGTTTTGAATGCTTGAACTTAGTATGAATTAGGCCTACTCCGGGTCCTTACGTCGTCGCGATTTAGAGCGACTTATTGCGGCTTATTTCGACTTAAGGCGATTTAAGGGAAAGTGGGGTGAAAAAGTGCAATTTAAGACGACTTAAGGCCATTTAAGGAAAAATGGGGTGAAAAATGACTGCGACTTAGTGCGATTTAAGGCAACTTAAGGACCCGGAATGTGCCTCAACTTGGTGTCAACATGAGTTTTTTTTGTTAAGTCTTTAGGTTGTGGTATGTTCGTGTTAGTGTATGTTTATCTAAACGACACGCCCGGTTGTTTCAGTGCCAGCTCTCTCAGTACGTTAGAACCTACGGGCGGCCTGCAGCTTGAAGTGTTTCAGCACATCCGTTACTGGTCGACCTCACTCAGATTAAGATCACTGCTCACTGCTTCTGTTTAACTCTATGATTATCCACTAACACATTTCAACATGAATTAAATAAGGAGAGAGGAAAGTGAAGAGGAGATGGGTGGGGTGGGTAGGTGAAGGGTTTTCAACTTCAACTTAACCTGTTTTGAGCAAATCAAAGTAAACAGACTCCAAAGAACATTTTAGGAACTAGTTTTAGAACGAAGCATCATAAAAGTGGCGCATGCGCAGCCAAGCAGCTGAAATCAATCGCTATAAATAAAACGCACGGTGCCAAAAATAGCAACTCAAATATTAAAAGAATGAAGCCCTAACTAAGTCATTTGTACGTAATCTTATCTCAACAATAGCAACTCAAGAATTAAAAGAATGAAGTCCTGACTAAGTAATTTGTACGTAATCTTGTCTAATAAAGGTAAACTTATGCTATTGATGAGTAATAAGACGTATTAAACTAATGCAAAACTAAGAGAACATACTTGCCAGAAGGGTTGGATGTTTTGTGTACACAGTTCTATGATGTATTCTAATATTAATAAGCACACAGATTATAAAATCAGTTGACTGACAAGGGCAAACAAGATCCCACTGCTAAAGACATGAGTAAACAGTTTATCTTTCTTTTGACTAATTTGATGGTTTTAACATCGTAGTACTACTGGCGAGCGTGTTTCGTGACCTAACTTGCCGGCCGGCTGATAGATATCGCGCTACGCTGGTAAAACAAATATCGCTACACGCTTCTTCTTCTTGTACAAACATAAACATTTCAGAACTTCGCAACATTCTTTACCTCATAAATTTACTTGAATCAGTCCAGCAAAACTGAGAATATTCTGTATAAACTGTTGTAAATGGAAAACTTTCCTGCACTATTGGTACAAAAAACACTGACTCACCAAGGAACTTTTGCGTTTTATGTGCACAGCGGAGACAAGAATTTGAAGGTTAATCCAGACACGTTGGTAATCTCTATTGTAGTTCATTCATATATTCACTCTTTTTTACAGTGACTGAGGTATTCAAAGAGTATGAAAGCTCAATTTTGCCTGGAGGCATTCCTGACATGAACAAAAGAATTCAAAAGTGCAAAGAAATTGTTGCCTTCTTCATGTCAGCTGGTGTCCATAACAATTAAGAAACAAATAGCAAAAGCTTAATGAAGTAAAGATTAATTTGTCGCGGAAGCGATGATAATGATAAAACGGTACTTGTCCCATTTTGTCACGGTTTCGGTCGTCAAACTAGACGAATGTCGCGTGCACCAAGTCATTACCGAAATGGCGAGACAATCGAACAATGTTTTATTATTCTATAATTGCAAGAGTTTAGTGTTGAGAAAATGCAAAGCTTAATGCAAAGTTGTCTGACCCTTAGACTCGAGAAAAGAATGAACTCATTGTAACTAGAACTGCAGAAAAGAAAGAACAACCTTAGTTGACTACTCGATCTAAGCTGAATAGTCCATTCTGCCTCGAAATACATCCCACCCGGCGGTTTTAAATTTAACGGAATGACCTAACTTTAGAATCAACGTACAATGCAATCATTCATTTTGCTCCTCGTGAAAATTACAAATTATCTATGTTGTTTATTCGATGTTTCAACAAACCCAGAAAGCGGCACAAGTTTCATTAATGGTGCATAACCGGCAGAAATTCTAGAGAGTCACATAGCCGGGTCTTCTTTGTGTCCTATCATTTCTTGACAAACTGTGTTAAATGTCACTCAATGACTCATTACGGCAATTAAACGATGATTACTGATCAGCCTTACTTGCTAACTAAAACTGTTTTCTAAAATAACAGTAGTAGTTCTACGCCGATCAATCTTTCATTAAAGAAATGTGAATGTTTCGAAGATAGGAAAACGAGGTCTAAGTCCGAAGCACCTCGTGGTAATTTATGTCGCGGTAATTTTTTATTTTACATATCATTCTAATATTGCGAGAAGGACGAACGAGCGTGCGCAACGCTGTAATTTATGGTAATCGGAATAGTTGTATTGTCAGGCAAACTGAAAGGTCAGTGTGCGAAACATTTGAAAAGCCTAAGAACACTTTGCTTATTATCAGCCTTAAATTCCTAACTCTCAGAGACTGAAATAGCTAAAGTGGAAAGATAGCTGTTGGTTTATATACACTTCAAAAAACTGAACTTGCAACACCAGACTACCTTACTTGCTGTACGTTTGTGACAAGATGGCAGAATCGAAATTGGATTTTACGAATTACGCGTCTTTTCTCTCACCTGCTAAGAAATGGATGCAGAAAACGCCCGTCCATCCATGACTGTGTGGGTATCATGAGGGTACCAGGAGACTTAGGTGGAGTTTTTTTCACGCGTTTATAATCGTGTATAATTTCTACCTTACAAAACTCGACTTTTGTTCAATACGCTAAATTTTCTGACCCTGTCCAGATCAGCCCGTTATCTACAATCAACGCAAACAGCGGGAACCGCCAAGTTAACCAGCAAGACCTTTGGCCAATCTGCTTGGCTGAACTCGCAAATTAGGTCACTTGAAACAACAAGATAAAATTGAAGAAGCTTTCAAAATTCTCATTCGTTCCAAGTGGCTTCCCTTTCTACTCGCATTTTGTTTGTTTTCTTTTTCCTAAAAAACCCTAAATTTCGTGATAGCAAAGACAGATAAATTCCTTATCTGTCATTGGCTTAAAAAATCGCACTAAAGCTAAAACAACGCAGGATTATTTAGTGAAACGTCCATCATCTGCCTGAATACCTCACAGCAGTACCTCGAACTTTCACTGAAAGATCTGGAAATTTCGCTAGCCTGAACTATATTTCAAAGCAGAAAGATGGTCAGTTTTATCGGGCCACCCACCTTCACTTTCAAAACTGAAACCTTAGAAAGACAAACTTAATTAAGAGCAATTGAACCATTCCATTCGAGGTGTAGAAAAGCTCCAATTATCACTAAGAGGTATAGGTCAAATGTGGGCAAGATAGTAAGACGATAAAAATTACACCATGTAGGGTGGGTACGGGATTGTAAAGGGGAGGGGAGGGGATGAAATGGAATATTACGTAATTGGAATTGACTCGAATTGGGAGTTGATGATCGCAAAATAAGTGTGCAATCAATGATCCAAGTAAGACCTAGGTAGGTCACCGGCAGTGAAAAGCAGAAACTGAGAAAGCTTTAATAGCGATATTGTTAAACCGTTGACCAGGTTAGCTAGACTTTAAAAATGGATCATATCTTCCAAAGTACATACGCTAATGTACTTCTTTTCTGAGCTCACTCATCCAAGCTTTTCTTGCATTGGTGTTTTGAGAGGAAAATGGTTAGGGTAGAGGGGGGAGGGCACTCCCCTGGTAAACGGTTTGTTTGCCATTCTGAATCTCGATCGCAGTGGATTAAAATCTTTGGTATGAATAGTATTTCAATTTGCACGGCAATTCGGACCCAATCACTTCGAAATGTGGAATTCATGAAAAGGAGGTTCGTTTCCAACAGCATTTTGATCACTGAATTACTTCTCTCTTCCTAATTACTGATAAAAAGGGAAGCAGTTTCTAATTCTGGACATCACAAATCAAAAACAAATAAAGTATTGTTGGTTTGCACGTGACGTCATGGCGGC
>JAOBAT010104179.1:4232-15458 GCA_026413305.1 Hydrozoanthus tunicans
TACTGCTTAGCCGGACGTTTGCATCTAGGTACTTCTGATATTCTTTCCTTCGTTGCCACTCTTCCACTTGAAGCCCAAGACTGTCTTGGTCGTCCTTGCAATACTTTTGCGAAGTTACCACTCTGGCAGTGTGATTTCGAAGATCTCTCTTGGAAGGACAATAACGCCTGTCAGATGGTGTTCTCCTTGCAGAAAAGCGCTGATCTCGTTCTCAACAAATTCGTGCACGCAGTTTTTCACTTCGTTGACATTGGTAATGCCTTGGCCAACGACAGATAAGATCTTGTTAATAACACTTTTGTCCAGAGTCTGGTTAACGTTGGCTGCTTCACCGACAGGATGAAATCTGTGTGCGCGCGATAGCGAGATCTTCAGGAAGCATCTTGTCTCCGTTTTTATATTTTCTTTTCTTTTCTTTTTTTGCTAAAAGAGCTTTCTTCAGGGATTCCATCTTGAATTGCTTTGCAGTTCTAAGGCTGGTTGCCGTCTCGTAAGCAGAAGTATCAAGATCGAATCATGGGTATCTTCACGAGTCTAATTTGTACAACTGCAGGGCAGTCCATTTTTCTAGAGCCTTGAATCTTTATTCTGATTTTGGATGTCTTGCTGTAGTCGTGCTCAGCATCCTCTTTGGATCGCCGACTACCGCGAGAGTCCTATTCGGAAACATAAAAGACAAAAGTGAAAGTAAGATCAAAAAAATATTTTTCAGTGACTAATTTTCATTACTAATGATCGGTCAAGTGCACAGCAATACTCTCAATTTACTTTCACCAGTAAAGGGAGCCCTGTCCATCTGCCTAACATTGCTATTCGACATTCAAGAAACAAGGGAAAGAACAAGCAGAAAAGGCAAACAACTGTTGTCCAGTTCTAGTCAAGAGAGGACTAAGTTCCGAGCAGTGTCACCCCTTCCAGAACTTTTGAGTTTTCAGCGATTGATTTCTTCTCTTTATGAAGTACTGAAAAGCAGTTTTTTTACTGAAATATATGCCATAAAAATAAAAAACTCAAACCGAAGGCCTGAAGGGGGGCAAGGGAGAATTGCCCCCCCCCCCCGTCTCTAGATCCAAAGGTCTGCAACCAACTGCCACTGAACTTGTTATATAGGTTAAGTGTCATGTATACTTCCAATTAAGTGTAATCAGTTGCACCCAAATGGTTTCCATGGCAATTATGTCTTTCTAATCGATATAAGATCAATGTAAAAACTTGCATTTGTAATTAATAAATATAAGTGTATAATTATATTTCAACTAATTGCAGCCGCCTGCTCTAAAGTTTCCATGGTAACGACAGCAAAGAAATGTCGAAACTGTAAAACTAGCGACACAAAAATGTCGCAAACGGTTAAGAATAATAACACTTCGCTTAGCAAGGTGGTTTCACATGATCAACTTAATCATCTAGTAATGAAGCAATTATGTTGTCATGGCAACCACTTTCAAATTCAAACGTGGCGGCCATCGGCCCAAGTTTCCCATCTTATAAATTTGTTCTAAAACACCTATAGATATTTACAAACATGAATTTTCAAAGAAAAACTAACTACGAATTTGTAACAGATAAAAAGGATTACAGTCACAGTCATTTTTTTAGGCAAAACACCATTGTCACCTGTGATAACGCCATCAATGATGACGTCATCAAATTAGGTTAAAAATATGTTTTATTAATTAAAGAACACTTGTGCGAAAGCTTATGGCAATCGGTAAAATTACAAGTTTTTTTCCCCAATAAAATCGAGGCATGGGACAAAATTACCCCCTCCCCCTCTTTTCACAGACACATGATTATTTTTAAACGTATATGGCATGAAGGGGGGGGGGGTCATTTGATAAAATGAGGGGGAAGGGAGCCTGTGGTGAAAAAATCCATAGATCATCAGCTCATACCTTGATAGGGCCATGTAAGCAGTGATGTGTCTCATTTTCAGTAATTGTACATGGCACTCCATCGAATGGTATTGGTACATTACCACAAATCTGTTGCCAGACTGGCTTTTCTGTGATAGAAAATCAACCATAGGTCATATAATATTCTTTCCGGTTGGACGTCAACAAAGCGAAATGTATTCGTTGCTAAAAGTGACTGTTAATCTCTTCGATATAACTAAATGGACCCTTAGGAAATAAGATGACCCACCCGTCCACCTGTTGATGATGAAATCGAATCGAGGGATTTCAATCAAAACTGGTTAAAATTATTCCTGGATTGTAAATTGTCAACTACACTTAGTGTGAAAACTAGCGGTGATCAAAGTTGAAAAAGATAAATGATGTTAAAACTTCTGAATAAGGCACTACCAAACCCAACAAACCAACTGCCTCAGGCATGCTTTCTAAAATCTCATCAATAAAATCTGGAGAAATGGAAAAAACTACATTCGAATACTAAACGCGAGCTAGTTATAGATAATGAGACTAACAGGCTCTAAAATTTGAAACAGGAAACACCTATAAAATAAAACTCAGTACATTTTTTACTAGATAGAGATACATCATAATCAGTAACCGGTAAAAGCTTAGTTACTGTACCTGATTCACTGAAACGGCGGTGACCCTTATCCCTAAAATGTCCTCCGGTGTTTACAAAACACGTGCTTGAGATTGCTGCAAGCGTATCGAGGATCTTCTCTTGATCTCCACCCTTACAGAAAACAAAAACGGTATGATCCTCTACTAACCTAAAACCACACAGCGCTTCGCGCAGATAACTTATTTCTCTTTGGTGCGATTTGTGATTTTCAGCGCTCTCCATGCTGTTGTACGAACGTGATACGACATAGATCAATGCAACAGATCCACGTGACGCAACTTGGCGGGGAAATCGACATTGACTGCCCGTGTTTTAGTGTTATCAATCAAGGATCGCTACAACACCGACGGATTATGCGGCAGAGATGAGTAAGTGTCAAGTAGTCGGTCTCTTGAATGAGACGTTTAATGGGTCAATCCCAATCTAGTGGAAAACTAAATTTCATTGAGTTTGTGATAGAGAAATGAACGTTTATTAAGAAGCTCATGAGAAATTAAATCTAAACGTTGTTTTCACTTGAGAGAAACGTGACAATCCCAGCCCGGCGGGATGAAATCAGATATATCAATTAATATGCCAACGGAAGAGAGGAGTTAGGCTCCCAGAAATTTCTGGAGCTCTAAGTCCAGTTGAGATTTATGCTTTCCATAACGAGTTGAACTTCGGGCGGACTCTAATTCCACTATCCTTTTTTCGCTGATAAGTCCAAGTTTAAACTGTTAGCAGCTGGAGAGGTACAATCTATCTCACCGCCAGGTAAAACTTGTTCAGCCCCGCATTGTTGGAATAATCTCGCACAATCGTCGTTAGGGTAATGACAGGAGAAATACATCTTAGCCGGTCGCCATAAACGTGAGATGCCCTAAGACAAGAAACTGGAACGTGATGAGACGCCATTCACATCCTAAAAGCCCAAACATCCCAGCGAAGGGGTCTGGAGACGAAAGTCTCTCGGCGAGTGGAAAAAAAGATAGTTCTGCTGACCCTTGGTACCCAGGAGGACCTTATCTGATGCGTGACCGTTGACAAGAGGCCACCAAAAGCGTCTAGGAAAAATGTCAGAGAACACCAAATTAAATGGATGGCCAAATGAGCGGAGAAAACGGACGACTGGACTAATGAGATTGGATGGGGCAAACATATATGCATTGTCACCAGCGAGTAAGGCTTGGCAAAAAACATTGATTCCTGCCGACAGGGGGTTGGCCAGGGTGTGAAGTGTTTAAGTGGTTTCCCGTCTCGGGTGTGCTGCACCAAGAGACATCAAATCCAGTGTATGGGGGCCCAAACGCAAATCCAGCCTTTCCCAGGGCTGGTTACCAAGCATGCAATCAGCATCAGAAAGTGTTCGTGACGGGGGGTCAGCCAGATTAGAACGAGGGGGAACATGGAATAAATTCAAGGCAATGTAATGCTGGAGAGAAATTTCATAGCCAGCCAGCTCATGTAAATCCAATTTCATGCTAGCTATATCTACAATACGTGCCGTTGCCTGATTGTCTGTAAACCATTTAACAGACGAATTATGTAATTTCTCGCCAAATGCTTCCAAACTATACAAAATTGCGATAAGTTCACGGTGTGTAGAATTTGATGCTTTCTCACTGTCGTTGAACTTTTTATGAGATCTTTTAATCTGTTCTCCCTTAAATAGGGATCCACATCCACTGTTGCTAGCATCCAAATATACAATCTTGTTGAAACTTTCAGTGAACTTTGCAACACTGCCTGTTGTTTAGTTTGGGGATGTGATTGTACCAAAATTTAAGTTCAATGAGACAAAATCTATCCAGTTCAAAAACCTTGTCCCAACTCGAGGATGCGGCAATCGCAAATTGACAGTGTCTGGTCATTATACGAGACAGGCGTCCCAGAACTACACCCATGGATATAATCGAACCAACGAACGTTGAAAGTTCACGCGTCGAAACACGCTTTTTAAAAAACAGACAATGTAAAATGTTGATACCTTTGGTAATTCTACTTTGCTTGATGGAAATAGTGCCAGAATCGCAAAACCACGTAATCCCGAGCCAATTAATTTCCTTTACAGGTGTCCATGTACTTTTATGAGCATTAACGACAAATCCGGCGGCTTTTAAATCACCTTTCATATGGTGCGATGCTAAAAAAGCTTGTTCAAGCGAACTCTCAAAAGCTACTCCATCATTTAGATAGACTACGCAATGAAACCCTCTAGCTCGCTGTAACTTAACTAGTGGGCGTTAAAACCTTAGTAAGAATGTAAGGAGCTGTGGACAATCTAAATGCTAAAACGTTAAAAACGAAAACTCTTGTGTTTCCATCGGGATATGTCCAAGAAAATCCCAAATATTTCCTATGGTGTTCACAAATACCTACGTGGTGATACCCGCTCTTAAAGTCAAAGTTTTTTACGTAGCCGCCCTCGACAAAATATTCAAGTGCTTTCCTATGATCTTCATACTTGAACTTGTACTTTTGGAGATGTTGATTAATAAGTCTTAAATATAAGATAAAACTTTTCTTTCCACAAGGTTGAACGACTACAGAGAGAGGATTAATGTTATGAACGGATTGAAACCTAGTTTCAGTAGTGCACTTTCCGCTGAGAAGCTCTTCTATGGCCATAACAACAAACTCTTCGTTTTCGAGTGCAGATCTGTTGTTTTTAAGATTGAACTTATAAGACGTGGTTAAAAATGGTATCTTATAACCCCTCCAAAATTGTAGAAACAATATATGGAGGTGCGCTGATTCTTTTCCAGAAGTCTACAAGGCTGAGCAACCTCCCACGAACATGAGGACTTTTAAAGTTTGAACTTATTTCTCCCTCTAACAAATCATGCTTTTCTACCTCGACAATAGTTCTTCATTTTCCGATATTTCCGAGTCAATTTGCTCAATCTGCACTTCCATTTGGCTTGAACGGCCCATTATAGGGGCTTTTCCTTGGGAGGGTTCCTTGGAAATTGGTAGTTGATTTGTAGGCGCCTTTGAAATAGCTTGAACTCCAATGTTCTTTGTAGCCAGCAGATGTCATTCTGGCGAGATCCTCTAAGGCCTTGCACATTTGGGAATAAGTAAAACGAATGGAACACAAGACATTAATAAATGAATCACAGTTAACCTCTAAGCATATTTGGGTGGGAAAGGGGAAGGGAATCAAATATCAATTCAGTAAACGGTGTTGAAACAGCGATAACTGGAGTGAACTTGTATTCTAAAACTTGAATTTATATATCTTTACGAAACAATAGTTGATAATCAACTATTATTGTGTTATACGCATCGAAAGGACTTTCGTGCTACATACCACAATTGAAAATGTGTACAACGCATTTTAACATGCTAATACAACATCTTAACTTCGAACAAAGGAAAATTCATTTCTCCCATTTAAACCGCTTGCAAAGGGGTTCGTCCTGAATAAAAGGAGGACGAGCGATAAGGATAAAAAGTACCCACCATTACTGCCGGACCTAGGGTATGAGGGCATTAGACATCCCTGCCTTGGGGGGTGTTGTTATTGGCCCCAACCAACGCTAAGAATATAAACTAAAGCTAAGTCGGCCCCGACCGACATAAAATACACTAACTGACTTGAGTATAACAGTGTTATAGTTGGCCCCGTCCAACGAAAAATATATTAAGGGTAGCGGAATAGGCCCCTACTTACGCCATACAAACGGTTACAACGATACCGACGAAGAAAAACAAGGAATATACCAAACCTAAATCCAATTTGAGCCAGCCTAACCTAACCGAATGAAGGACGCGTAATTTGAAAAGAAGCCGCCCAAAAGATCACGGGGGAATGGAGCTACAAAAGCCGAACCCGAAATAAACGTACTAAACACGGAGAAAAAAAACACAAACGCGTGTACAAATGCTAGAAACAGAAAACTAGCTAGTCCTGAAGAACGATAAAATAACTAAAAGCAAAAAACGCGAGCTACCCCGAGCTAAACTTTCGCGGCCCCGAATGCCGAAGGTAAACGAGTAATGGCACTAAAGAGAATAAACCAAACATACAAACCTCGTTAGGTCGGTTAGGTTGGTTGTCAAGCGATGCTTGTTGTTGCTGTTCGAGCTGTTCTGCTACTCACATAGCTCAAGTAATCGCTTACTGAGACATTCAGGGCTCTTTTGTAATAGGTTACAATTCGAGTCCCCTAGGACATAAAGTTCACCATTAGTGGAATCAATCATTTCCAAAACAGACTCGAAACTATCAAAAAATTTCACTGGGGTACCGGGGGTCTATACCAGGTAGAAATAAAAAAAGGGGACAGAATTTGGCTTCTTAATTTCAACAACTATAATCTTAAGTTGCTCAGGCATCAGATCGTGCCTAATCTTATAATTTAGATCTTTTCTGATTTAAATACAAACTTCGTCTCCGTATTTGTTTCTATCATTACTGACGATATCGAAACCGGCAATTTGTATTTCATTATCAGTTATCGAGCAATCTAATTTAGGTTCATTTATGGTCATAACATCAGTCTTACTTTCTTCACAGAACAATCTTAACTGATCAACTTTAGGAAGTAATCTATCAATATTCAGACAGGCCATTTTTAACCCCTTCGTCTCACTTAAATCTACTGAGCTGCTAGGAATAGGAACATTAAACTCACCTATTTTTACGCTAGTTGAATCCTTAGTCTCCTGGTGTTCATCTATAAATCACTGATCATTGACTTAATGAGATTAGAAGCAAAGTGTCCAGATCCGTTTTTGTTCAGGTGTAACAAGCTTCTGTTTAAGCAGCTACTATCAATGTTCTGATGACTTAATAACTTATCTACTCCAGTAGCCTTTCTTTCATCTAACTCTCTCAGTTGTTTGAGAACTTTAGCGAGATTTATTGAGGTCAGATTGAACTGTTTTCGAGTTTTCGTGAGATACGATTCGGGATTAATCAATGTTTGCTGATATTCTTCAGCTAGTTTTTGGCCAACTGTTGTGAAATGATTATTAAAACAATCTGCTATTTCACTTGGCTTTGTTACACTTTTTTATTACTGTCTATGGTTTCATTTACTACGGTGTTTTCCGATTGACGTCCCATTAGGTCATTTAAACTTTCCAAGTCTCTCTGGAATTACCGGTGTTATTGGCAAGTGTTTTCTGATAAAATTACTTCTTGGTTAGTTTTACTTCAAGATTGGTCTGATTACGTTTCGCCCTATACACATCTCAATCTTCTGGTAAACCGGTTTTCTGTGCTGTTTTCTTTGCAATATCTCTCATTAACATTTGTTTTTTTTAATTCTGCTGTTATCCACGGCGCTGGTTTATTTCTCATTTTCACAGATCTGCACAGCGCGAGTTTGTTTAGAATAGAGAGAAAACATTTTTCCACGATCCCCACGATTCATTCACACTATATATCTCATGTAAAATTGGCCACATTGCGCCTTTAAGGTCAGTAAGAAAATCGCTTTTCACAGTGTTTAAAACTTCTAGTCTGAATAAATCTCAGGTTTCTTCTGGGAATTCCTATTTTCTAACGGCACAGATCAGGTGGTGATAACTAATTGTCTTTGGGTATACACCGGCACTAGCTATGCTATCTTTGTTACTTGTCATGAATAGGTCTATTAAAGTGTGGGACCTCTCTGTTACTCTGGTCGGTTAATTGATCATTTGAGTCAATTGATAGATATCTAACAAATCAGTCAATTGTTTTGTATGGTACTCTGGGGACTGAGCGAGTAAGTTACAGTTTAAATCTCCCAGTATGTAAATTTGCTGTTTGTAAACATCTTCCGCTCTTTGAATAAATTCTTCGAATTCATCTAAACGGTTTTTGTCTGATTTTGGTGGTCTGTACCAGGTAGCAACTAGAAAAGACCGGGAATTGGGTTTCTTAATTTCGAGTGGAATCAATTCTAGATTATTGTTAGCGAGGTCGCTTCGTAATCTGAAACTGATGGAGTTTCTAAAATACACACAAACTCCCCCTCCCTAGCGGTTTCAATCTTTTCTTACTACCTGGTACCCATTGATAGTTATCTGTCCATCGGAAATGGAGCTTTCTAATTTAGATTCATTAATAGCTAAGATGTCAAGTGGTTCTTGACTCATAGCGATTCGTAACTCGTCAATATGTGTGAACAAACCATTGATATTTGAAAGTCCCATTTTGAACCCTCTAATTTTAGAAAAATGATTATCAAATGATTAAAAAAATGGATTAAGCTGGGGTAGCATCTGCATCAACATTTACAAATCAATTTCTATAAATACAATTCCTAAAATTTGATGCTAAAATCGAAGTTCCCTTTTGATTTAAGTGTAAGACACTTCTGTTCAGGCATTGCTTAACACAGATATTGTCATTGTTGATAAAATAAAGGTTTTTGCTTTCACACAATTTCTCAATATCTGAGTTAACCTTATCAATTTTTGAGTTAACGGATGGGTCATCAACACGATGTATAATGGAAGAGACGCCAGTTTCTGCTGAGGGGTGATCTTGCTGTACACTTTCAACAAGGTTTCTCATCTTCTGGCTCACTTGTTTTGGTCTTTCCGCCTTGATGTTATTTGTCCCGACATGGATTATTAATTTCTGAGGCTTTTGCTTCATTACTGGCTTGATGAGATCTCTTGCATCGTCAATAGTAGCTCCTGGGAAAGGGATTGTAGGCTCTAGATACTTTTTCGCCTTGAACAAACTTAATCATAGAGTCTCCGATAACCGTTACGCGATCTTTTTGGTTCTTTCGGCGATGGTTCGATTGCGGTTTGTTTTTCTTGACTTTGCTGTTGTCGTTGTTTTCGTCGGACTACTTCTGTCCACTCTCTGTCGTCTTCAACGCAAATTTTTTGTTCTTCTTGGTGGTAGTTTGGCCTGGTTACATCTTCTCTTAGAACTCTTATTATGATCAAGATAATTGGAAAAACGAGAAAATCTTGACTTACATAGTTTGAAGAAAAAGCTTGTGTGAAATACGCATACGACTTCGAGCACAATTATTCAAGACACAGCAAACAACGGTATATTCTTGCAATTTAAGACTCGAACACGTCCAACTAAAAAAACATAAAAAGTAATTTTTTTATTACTGTGTACTTACCATTGTTTGATAACATGTGCTTCATTAACAGCAATTACACATAATTTGGATTTATATATACTGTTCTGCAGCATTTGACGCCATCTCTGGTTCTTAAGAATACCTTCCGGAGTAGCGTAGACAACTTGATATGTGCCTTTCTCGACGTCTCTCATCTCATCTTCAGTCTTTTGGTGACCGAGATTAGCACACGATAGACCCAAGGCTCTCAAATATAGCAGTTGATCTTCTATCAATGTCAGGAGAGGGAAAATAATAACGATGTGCCCCGACTTTTTCTTCAAAAAGTCATTTATTATTGGTAAACATTGGAATATAAAAGATTTACCATATCCTGTGGGAAGATTTACAAATAAATCTACCCTTTCTTGAACCCGTTTCCTTATAGCAAGTTTTAGGCGTGGTTTAACTCGGAAATTCTAAAAAACTCGCATACGGCTTTGAAAGTTTCACTCACATAACCTCTTCGCGCAAAGAATCCCAATGTGAAGAAATGTGAAGGCAAAGCTCTGATTGGCCGATAGGACGAAATGGAATGTTGCTCTCGGGTGAGCAGCCGTTCGTGGGAGAGGGACCGTGAGACCTGGGGCCTAGACCGACACCATAACGACTGCGAAGGAGACTATACCAACTGAGGTAGCTATATACAAAACTATAATCTTCTTTTACATGTAGATTCTGTAAAAGACAAAACAAAGTATCAAATATTTCAAAAAAAGTCTATTTAAATTTAATAAATTTACTATGATATTAGGGGTAAACATTGTCCAGCAAGACAATAACGAGAGGGTACATCACTCTGTCATTTTCAGAAAGTCAGTCTTATTTTCATATTTTGATGTTTCAACTTTATTGTTTTCCATATTCTTGAGAACTTTGAACAGTCACTAGAAAAAATGTTAGTCGGAGCCAAGAAAATCAGTTTCAGTGCTTGTTACCATACTGGTTGATTTGTAAGAGATGTTTTGCAGCTTTTTGCATATTTCTTAAATCTTTCCACCTCGGACAGGATTATTTTTATTATGAGGTGACAAGATGAAAACTCCATATAATCAATTAATCAGTGAGCCTGTCATCCTTATCATCAGCAACAAGAATGGCCAAATAAATGCAGCAATTATGCTTGAAACCATACAGTTACAAGGTAAACAAAGCATCGAAAACATGCCTCATGCAAAATAGGCTTTTAAAGAAGTATTTGTCTGATAAAAAAAGACACCTGGAATAAAACAATCAAATGTATAATCTGGTAAAGAGTTACTATCACTTTCAAGTTTTTCTCACTTATTGTTCGAAATCCCCAAAGTCTTCTTCATCATCAACTTCGTCACTTGACACTTCTCCTTCCTCACTTTTTAAATAACTTTCTCCTCCTTCAATCTTTATTTCTAAAATAATAAATGATTATTGTTAAAAAAAACAATCAGTGGTTAATCAAATAGTAGTTTTTACTTAAATCACTAAACACACTGGCAATCTTGAGAAAGAGATAACTCATTTGTAAGCTTAAGAGCTCCGGTCAGCAAAAATCGAAGAAAATCGCTATTTTCGTGGCAACACTTAATTCTCCGATTTCGCTCAAATTAACATGGTTTGTAGCCCTATCGAAAGTATGAAT
>JAOBAT010104190.1:0-38673 GCA_026413305.1 Hydrozoanthus tunicans
CTGTCATGGCCGCCATTAAAAGCTTACTAGAATTTGGAAAAATTGCAAAGCCAACAACTCGTTTTGAGGTCTCCTTTCTGATAAACCCTTTTAGATAAGAAGTTTTCTTAAACAAAACTATGAAATTTGCAAATAGATAACAAATTATGAACCCAAATCCTGAATATGCAAATTAGCAGGGTTGTTGTTTGCATATCTCATCAAATCCCTGCGAAATTTGTTTTCAGCATGCTGTTGCTAAAATTGAGGTATTAACAGTAGTCCCTTCAAGGAAATACTGTCACAGTGTCAAAATGTCAAATATTTTTAAAATTGTGTCTGGGTCATGTGACCATGCAAAGCCTCTATAAACACCAACATCGCCACTTCTATTTTTGTCTTTAGCGTCTCATTGGAGTGCGTGAAAACCAAGAGTACCAGTAATATGTTAACGACTGCTAAACAAGTTTTTAAACTTTCATTAAAATGAACAAAATGATCAAAACATTTTAAAAATTTTTTGATCATTTTGCTCATCTTAATGAAAGTTTTAACTGCTCACAAAACATCTAGTTATAGAGTACAACTCTAAATTAGCGCAGTTAATCAGTGATGTATATATGTTTTATCGTTTCGCTTATCTTAATGCAAACTTCAAATGGTCATACATGCATGCTTAAACTTTAGATTCATTATATGTATATTATATATATAAACAAATGGATGAACTACTCAATATTGAGTGGATGGATGTTTAATAGAGAACTGTTTCGTAGGCCACAACAATGCGACCCACTCATCAGTTAAACTCCATTATACACAGAAGCGTTGGATCTACAAACTTGTATGTTCGCGTGATGAAAACGGTTGAAATATTTGAAATTATCGATATCGTGCACACGCGTTTAAAGCATTAAGGTCGCGCGCTTAATTAATATACAATTTCACGAAATAAATAGTATACAAAGCTGCATGATAAGACAAACTCTAACTTAATACACTAAATTTACCAGTCACGTACAATTGTATCTTAAGAGAAACTTACGCCGTTGTTCAAGGTTGCCATATAAGGCTTAGTAATTAAAAATAATTTTTCTGCGATACATAGGTTACATCGTTTTGTAATATTCGAAAATGCTTTCGCCTTGGAGAGCATTTCCCATTTTATTCTGAAGTCTTTGTTTTCATCCTTTAGCTTCCATATGTGTTTGCTCAACTCCGTTTCAAGATTTGGAATATATGTTACTCTGACGTGTTTGTAGAAATAGGAAAATTAAGGCATGCTAGTTTTTAACTTAACTCTAGTATATAATGTAGAAACATTTTACCTTCAAACTGTCGTATAATGCGAAGATGAACAGCTGGCTAGCTATGTTTTGTAAAAACTAAAGAAACTAAACCATGCATTCGCTATAAAACTTTTTGTTTCAACATCCAAGTGGGTTAGTAAAAAATAATATAATTCCAGGGGCGTAACCAGGATTTCTAGGAAGGGGGGAGGTTCCAAATTGCTTCCAACAAAAACGGTACCGGTTGGTCTAAAACCCTTACATTACGTAAACGCAAACCGATACCATTGTGACGTTCACTGTGCTTATTGTAAGCATAGAACAAAATGAAGAATTTCAGGAATCGAGAGTCCATTGCACTCTTGCTACGATTAATAGGTGAGGGGGGGGGGGGGTGGGGGGGTTCGGAACCCCTCGAACCCTCCCCTGGCTACGCCTCTGAATTCTAAAAATAAACAGAAAGCTAAAAGTTCGAGCTTACATTCACAAAGGCGAACGCTTGACAGCTACAACAATAACATAACTGACATTCTACTCACACCAAGATAAGATTGTAGGGTTTATTGAGTGTTTGCGTTTTAAGTAGTTTTTATCGATCGCAGCGAAATTACTACTGTTTTCCCTGTTGAAGTGCTAACACAAGAAACATCTTTCGTTTCTATTCACTGTGCAGTAATTAAAGTGTTTAGGTAAAATTCTGTTGCACCACCATTCCAGGGGGTTATTCATAAAACAAATATTTTAATTTGTGTTCTTATGTTTTATACACAACTAAAATTGCCCGATTAATATTTGCAATATTTATAAAGAACAAAGCTCTAAGTACAAATCGAGACAATCTGTTAAATTCTCCATTCCTAGGTATAACTCTGTTACTTACGGTAGAAACTCACTGATATTTCTGATTTGTTGATTTTTTGAACTTTGTGAAACTGGCAGAAATAGATATTTTGCCGGCATGAACCAGAGGACTGGGTCCAGTTGTCAGATGGGAATTATTGGTAACCCATTGTATAAGTATTGAACCGTTAGAGATTTTAATCAGTCTAGGTTCAGCTTTCTCAGCCAACATTTTGTTCTATAATTCCCCTTAACCTTGCCATGGGGGAATGGTTTTGCATTGGGTTTGGAGAATACGTTCCCTTTTTTTCCCAAAGGGTTTTGGGTTTTCGTATCCGGCAGGTGTCTAGAATTTCCATCAGGTAAATAACTTTATAAGTCAGTATTGTCAAGTATATAAATAAATTGTTTTGTGAGAGCGGAGCCTGTAAACAAATGTAAAATAAACCAGCTTGTGGCGCTTGCTGGCCTACATGCCCAAGTATCTACACAGTTGTAATGTATCAAATGTGGTGAAGTGTCGGGTAGTGTAGGCAAAATATTGGAAAACTATCTCCGGATGACAGATCAGCCAAAACATAAATCACTTTGAGAGGTGCGTTCGCCCGCGTTCCGGTCGCAAAGACCTAACTGTGTCATTAGAAGCCGACTGCATGGGTCATAACCGCTGTTCTACATAATATTATTTTAGCATAAAAATTTTTTCCAGATATCTTTAATCAGGCTTTTTTTGAAACTATTTTTCTCCGGGCTCTCCGGTTTTCCACCCTCCACAAAATCGACTATAACGACAAGATCTTATGTTAGAGAACTGTTATATGCTTACCTTCGTTAGATCAATAAAGTTTAAGTTTAATGAGCAAAATTGTACTTTCGTTTATCAATCGTCCTTGCAAACTAATTGACAACATGCAGCATGTTACTAAAACTAAGTGTTGATAGGAATGGAGCTGGATTTGAGTGGTCACGTTTTAGAAGTAGTCATTTATGAAAACAAACCTTTTCTTGACTCAGATCGAAAGCTAAAATATCTGCTGTTTCTATCCATCACCCGGTAATTAGCGTGTTTTAATGGACATTAAACTATGGTTAAATATTAATGCAACCCAAAGCGTTACTGAACTAAACAAACTAACGAAGCAAATTTTTTTCCCCTTCACAAAATGCATGTCAATAGTCTACACTTAGCTGCTTAATTTAGAAGAAGAACTAAAAATCACCATTAAACTGAAATTTTCTGTCAGTTTACGATCGTTAAAAAAACTAAAATACTCATTTTGTTATAATGTGTATAACGTGCATATAAAAAAAAACCTTTTTGGGATCAAATCGATCATTTCATTTATAATTTAAAGAACTTCTTTAAAACATTTTTGAACTTTGGTTAAAGTTTTATTCTACAGTGGCTCACACTACCAAAATTTTGGTTCATGGCCGCATCTTCTAAACGCAAAGGAGCAAAAGAACTGAGAACTGTACAAAGAATTAGAATGTTCTTCTAAATGCAAATTTCTCTCATTCATACATGTCCATCTTGCTGTCGGTTTTGATCCAGAGAGATGTCCGGGAAATGACGTTATAACCCAGTCCCCCTAAAACACGGTCGTGAACCAACATAACTTGAACTTCAAATGTGTAGAAAATTCGAGAATACTCAACCGATTTCAAAATTTTTTTTCTTAAACGTCCTTAGTTTCCAAACACTTTTTGTGGTTACAAAAATTATTTTTAATGTTATAATTAAGAACTTTAAGATCTTCGACCAAAAAATTAGACCACTTACAAAAGGAGAGTGAAAATGCAGTCTCTTGCAGTCTGAGAAAAAGAAAAAACACGAAATGTCAAAAATCTATACATTATGCTAGAATTATTTCCTTCAGGCTCGCTTCGATGGACGAACTTTCATATTAGCACTGCAGGTCAATTCAAAAAGAATTTTTTATAGGTTAAAAAGATCGCACTAAACCTTTGGTGTGGTAGAATATGCACAAATAATTACGTCATTAGGGCTTAAGGACATGTTTCTGTCACCCTATAGCTAGTGGTTTTGAATTGTTAAGTCGGTCATATTTTTCGATATCGATCTCCAAAACTTGAAAGCTGTAGCTAGGCAGTTAAAATCTCATAGCAGAAGCTCAGTCTGACGTAATTAGAAGGACATAAACCTAAATTATATCCACGGAAGGGCAAAGACAAAAGCTTTCTTGCTTACGTATTTATTTACGTGATGTTCATATATTTTGCGCCGGAAAAGTGTGGAGCTTTTCGGAGCAAGTAAACGTGCACACAAACATGAAGCGCGTAATTTGAGGCGATCCAGTTTATCAAAAGAGAAAAACTGTGAATCATTTCTTGTTTGTTCAGTAATATTACGTTAAGGATTGAAACTGGGCAAAAATTTAAAAAAAGCTATCAAGACCAATTGTTATTAAATTTTGGCCAATCTGAGCCTCGTTGTTCTCAAAAAGTTGTTCTTACAAATTTTTCTGTGGGTGTAAACAAATGTGTAATTCGTGTAACCCTGGTTTCAGTCGAACAAACAGTTGATTGCAAATACCTTAAAGATTCAAAACTTCAGTGCTATAAACTCAGCTCCTTTTTAAGCCACCACTATTCAGAAACTCGCTTTAAGAGGTGATTATCTTAATAGACACGTGGATGTTGTTGTTTTTTGACAAGTTCGATAATTACAGCTCGAAAACAGCTTGTGTATATCAGGGCGTGACAAAAAGTTATATTAAGTCGGATCATCTTGAATAAAGAAGCATCAATAGGAGAACTTAATGAAAAAGGTTATGTTGCTGTTAGTTCTTAAACTTAAAGCTTAAGGTTATAAACTGACAATTCGGAATCCGGCCTTACTACACGCTCTTTTTTTATAAGAACAACACTTTATAAGAACAACAAGGTTCAGATATATTGGCCAAAATTTAAGAATAATTTAAGAACAAGCTGAGGCTCGGGGCTCGATAGCTGATTCTCTTTAAAGCTTTACTGCACGAGCTTCGATCTTTAACTGAACATTAAAGAATAAAAAAGAAATGCTTCACAGTTTATAATCACTGGGATAAATTGACTAAATTCCTTTTCCAATACAGTCTATCATAAACAAAACAACAAACATACATAGAAGTAAGAACATTTTAAGAACAATTTTAGACTCAAATCGCCAAAAAATTAAGAACAATGAGCCTCGGAAAAGTTGACTGGTTCTTATTTTAAAAAAGCGTGTAACTGCCTCCAAATTCTCTTCATACACCCTGGGCATAATAAAATTTTAACTTTTTTTTTTTTCTGTGAGTACTTCCTTTAACCCGCGATTGTCTTTTAGTATTGTCTTTCGAAGACTGGAAGCGTATCATTCAGAGACGCTAACTCCGAATGAACAATTCATAGACATATTGTTAAGGGTTTTACTGTTTTTAAAAAGTCATAGCACTTAAGGCCAAAGGACCAAAATAACTGGCTGCTCTACGAATGTTTATCTTCGGTGGTTCTTTTTTAACCATTTTTGAGCACTGACTTAAGCTATGAGAAGCTATTTTGCCTGGCGTTATACTAACATGTGTAAGCGTATTCATTCCGCCTACGGGAACACCGATCTTCGATCCGCAGAGAAACTGAGTACGCGGCTTGCAAACAAGACAGGCTCGAGACGTTCCACTTGCTTTCTTATGGTTTGAAATTCTTCTAAGCGATAAAGGTGCAGTAAAACACTCCAAATCAAGTTCAACTGAGATACAAGGACGACAAGTAATTGACAATCATGCATCTGTCTAAATTTGAATTAAAACATTTGCTTGTACAGGCACTGACGTCATCACTTGAAAACATTAAGTGTTAATGTCTCGAGAACCAAAATAAAAGATTTCGACAAAATGTTTTTCACCCTTATGCGTCATTTAGCATGATATACCCACTGAGACAACAAAACAATTCATGTCATAAGCACTTTAACTAAGCCGATGTGTTTTCTTGTTTCTTTTTGATTTAGTCTTGAAAATTTCTCTATAAATCTTTCTTTTCATTTCATCCTAACTTTTTACCTTCGACTAGAGTGTGTCAAGATTTATAACAAAAGATCATAAGATATTTTTCTTTTTACAATTATGACAGTGGGTTATAGTTTTATATTTATTGGCTTTATAAATAGAGGCGATGAGCCTTTTTAATTGCAATATGTTCCTGTTTACAAATGTACATAATTATTTTGTCTTCAATCTTCATAATGTAAAATAATTTATGGAGAGGTCGAACGTTTCCAGTTATTTATGAACTAAAGATAGAAAACATGTGCAATCAGACAATTTATATCGATAGTTTACCGAGCTAACATTTGTTGATCAAGGATCAACAGGAAAAAAAAGGTCTGCAGTGAGACAAGACAGCTTTATTGGAGTTGAAAAGATTGATTTGTACTTTTCAAACGGTCAATTATGTTCACAGAAAGAGAACCGCGGTCATACTTGCCGATATTCTTTGCAATCTACCGATTTGTAATTTTAAAATAGTTAGGAAGTAACTTCAAAACAGGGAAACCCATATCTCGCCTTATTCTTTTGCGAATGTTTGTCTTCGTGTTAAACATTTCCGCTGAGGTTTTCACATTCATTTAAGTAATAGAGAAATTAATATAAATGCACCAAACGGTTTTCATGGCGCCTTGTACGACGGAACCTTTTAACAATATCTTGAAGATAACTACTTGAAACGAAATTTTCCTTTCTTCTCTTGTTATGTTTTAAACAAACTTTGGCTTTTGAGATAACTCGCAGCTGTGTCTGACAGACGTAATATAGTTTGCGATAAAGCAATCTGGTTCAATTGTCTAATGGCAAATTAAGAAAGAAATCCAGCGTTCTAAATTGACAAAATAAAAAAGTAGTTTCAAGATGGAATTAATTTCAAAGAGATCCATATAACATTTTTGTTGTTTTTCAGTCTTTTCCAATTCGTCTTGAAGTGCTGCAGTTGTTTTCTGGTTTCAAATGTACACTGTGAGCAGGAAATCCGGAAGAAACCGAGTTCGATATTGATACCAAAAATTCTTAACAGTTCGTTTTTAGTGGATAGTTTCAAGCAAACTTTATTATGTTGAATTAAACCTTCTTTTTTGTCTTAACAGATGTGGAACAGTTGCTTAATTGACTTTTTGAACAATATTTTCATCAGTACGTACGGTTGCGTTCGTTCTCAAAAACAAGATTCATTCCTAACTTCTGCTTTTAAAACATAAAGGAAACTTGGACACGATTCAAAAAATATCATTTTAATACTTGATTTTCTTCATAAAAGTTACCTGTAGTGGGAGAAAAATATATGACATAGAATACGTTCTTTGTTGTTCATTTCTCATGAAAACGTTTGGCTTTTTTGTATCGGTAATTAATCATTGATTGATATCACGGCTGCGACTTAAATAATTGACTTGCATTTCTATAAAAACGGCTTGTTCATTTTAACTTACTGATAATAAGAACCAAGAGTTAATTAAGCTAAAACATGTAACTTGCTATTTTTTTATGCTTTTTCTGTTGCGTCTCTTTATAATGTTCTTTGAACTGAAGCTGATGAAAGTTTAGCGATCAGTATATAATGAAAGCAGTCCTTCTCGCAACAAAGAACGGATGGAATAGCTTCTTTAAGTTTAATTAAAAAGGAAACGAGTTCTCGTGCGGCGAAAAATGAGATGCGTAATTACACAGTATTTCCTTGTTTGTCAAGAGATTAATAATATCTTGTCAAAAAAGGCATCAAAGTACAAAACTACATTTTATCTCAGCAAAGTGGTTGTAAAGAAATAGATTAAAACCGATAAGTCTCTTGTTTACATTTTACCTCATTATTGCAAAACTGAACGAAAAAGAGGCGTTTCCACATCTAATTGCAGTTTATGAATAGTTACTTCCTCTTGCAGATGTGGCTCCCTAAATTAGAGCTTATGTCATTACCCTTAGGGATATTTTTATATTCCTGTGATAACTTATAAAGGGACATGAAGTCCTTTTTATTGGCATTGGATGAGACCCAATACATAGCCTTGTTGGTATAGCTCAAACAGTTTTCGCTATGAACACGTTACACATCATGTTAAACCCAATCACAGCCACGCTTCTTCTCTTTCTTATTGTCAGATCGGTCTCCAGCGAAGGTAAGTTAAGAAACAAAATAGTTTCTGTAAAATATCCAGCGTATTTGTTTAACCGAAATTACTTCAATGTTTTTGCAAGCACTCTTAAGTGTAATCAACTTTAAGGTATATACCTACTTTACTAAACAGCACAGTCGAATGCAGTTCATATCGGGTTTACGTCAAGTTCAATGTTTCTAAATTGTCCATGAAAACAAACTTTCCTGTTTAGTAAAAATCATTTTGAGCTCAAAGAGTTTGAAGAAATATGTTTTGAGCACTAGAAACAAAGACTCGTTATTGAAGAAAGCCGACCGCCCGGCCGTATTAAAAAAATCACATTTTGTGTCCTAAATCGTTATCTTATTTCCCAAATTTACTCAAACTTTTCCGAAAACGTTTACCGATATCCTTCTTTTGAGAGTTTTTACTATTTCATTGTTTCTTTAAATAATCGAAAATAAAACAAGCATATTACCAAACGACAGAAGTCTTAAAACTAAATATTATACTTTGAAACTACCACTCTGTGTGGTGATCTTATATATACTGATGATGAATATATACTTGCATGTAATGTCATTTTTTGAGTAGTTATGTTTCTGTGATCACTTCATTAATAATAGAGGACGACAAAGTCACAAGTAAAAAGACATTTCTATTTATAATAGTAATAAAAGTCCTTTGAAAACTTGCTCTTCTTTAAAAAACCCATTTTCGAGCTCAAATTGTTTGAAGAAATATGTTTTGAGCATTACAGAAACAAAGACTCGCTATTGAGGAAAGCCGACTACTCCTATTAAAATAAACTAAACTATCCCAAAATTCGCTTACTACATTTACCCTTCCTTCTTTCGATAATTTTTACTATTTCATTGTTTCATTAAATGAAAATAAAACAAACGTTAGTAGTCTCAAAACAAAATATAATGCTTTGAAACTGCCGCTCTGAGTCGTGTTTCCGCTATACTGACGGATTTGAATACAAATTTGGAATGTCATTTTCGACTGGTGCTGTTTGAGTCTGTAATCACTCCATTAATGATAGAGGATGACATAGTCACAAGTTAAAAGACAATTTTATTAACAATAATGATATAAGTTCATGCATTGAAAACTATCCTATTAAAGTTAGTTCATGTTATTAAAAAAATCTCATCGTATGTAAATTGATTATCTTGTTTCGCTATCTTTTTTACTCAATTACATTATTTCGTTGAATGTAAGAAAACATGGGGAACTACCAAATGACGGAAGTCTTTTAAAAACAAACTTGATTGCTTTTAAACTGCCACTTTTTGATATGAATATATTTTTATAATGTATTTTAAAACACGACAAGTGCTGTTTCAGTGATCGCTCATTTAGTGATAGAGGACAACGTAGTCACAAGTAAAAACAAAACTTTATTTTCGATTCTTAATAAAGGAAAGCTTCATCCATTGCTCAAAAAAGCTGGTTAATTCTAACATTGGGATAAGGGAAAAACTCAAGCAGTTATATCTTACAATGAGAGGTTTGTTTTGCTTTCAAACACTCCCCAGAACTTCAAACAAAACAAATATGTTTAAGTTAACGAATCGTAAGAAACACAAGCACTTATAGAAAAATTAACGCTGGGTTAGGGCGAATCAATCTTGGAACAAATGGGCCCTGTTACATAACTAGGTTCTTTTTTTTACACTACGTTAGCTAACGTAAACTCTTAACAAGCCAGTTGATAGTAACTTACAAGTGTGTTGACTAACTACCGCAACTGGATTAGCCAATCAGTAAACAGCATTTCTGCGCGCTGTGATTGGTTCCCACGCTCCGCTCAGAATACGCTTGGCTATTCACTATGGGCGGGTGAATTAAACAGAGATAGATTTGTTGAAAGCATCAAGAAACCCACTCATTAAGGGCTTGTTCTAAGGTATAAAATCCTTATGTATGAGTATTTCAAGCGGATAGTTCCTAAGTTTTAACTCTTATTGCAAAGATCGAGTCCACTGGTAAAATATCTCCATTATCGTAGAATGAACCACATTATTACCTGAAAACTGTAGACCTTTTTAAAGGACTTTTTAAAGTCTTCAGTAGGGGGAACAAGTGCGCCTTTTGAGCGATCTTCATAACCATCCTCCCGATACATTGTCGAGACGACGTTTCTCAAATTAATTACAGCGGGCGTTCTAACAAGAGTACCTTCGTCAGCTTGCGCGCGCAACTGCTTTTTATGCTGTTCGTGCCGCCCTCTAATTACATAAACAAAGTCGTAGTGTTTTCTGTTTCGCGTATTTAAACTGCTCAAAACGGGCATTTGTTGCCCCGAATGTGAGCTTTATTAATTAATGTAGAGATTTGATTTTTGAAGCATCTGTACTAACACGCCTTAATGTTTTAAAGAATTGCCTCTTTATCTGGAATTTTAAAAAGTATTTACTGTTGCCTTTTTTAGACTTCTCTTTTGACGACAGCTCGATTGACTTGAGAGAAGACACTCATTTAACAAGTGAGTAAAGCAATTAGGACATATACAATTTAGAAAATAGTTTGGTTAGCCGTTAGCCTAGTTGGTAAGGCGCCAGTCTTTCGTGCGGGAGGCCCGGGTTCGATTCCCGGTGCCAGACCTTCACTCAGGATCTCAAAACAACTGAGGAGAAGGTGCTGCCTTTGCTCTAACATCTGCGAACGGTTAGACCTTTGTGTCTTCTTGGATAAGGACGTTAAACCGTAGGCCAAGTCTCTCAATCTCCTATCGGGGAATTAAAAGAATCCACAACACTTGTCAAAAAAGAGTAGAGCGATCCCGGTGTAATGGTCTGTCTAATACTAACTGAGGGCAACTCTTAACGAATGTAATTGTGAGCCGTATATAGCAGACTATCTAAGACCCTCGATACCAAAGTAAACTGTAAATTATTGTTAAGCGCCTTTGGTCATCTACATATGGGAAAAGGCGCTATATAAATGCTAAAAATAATTCTAGTTCTCCAAATCTCAAAGGCTTATACTTTTTACATTGAGCAATGCCCTCTCTAATACGAACACCCTCATAATACGGACAGTTTTTTTATACCGACAAAATTCTCACACATTTCCTCTAAAGAAACCTTTCTAATACGGTCCTTCTATAATACGGACAACGGACTCAAAATCTCAACGCCTGGGAGCAACTTCATACAAACTAAACCCCCTTACTACGGACACTGTGGGACAAGGTGTCAATATATTGTGGTATACAATCGTTTCCTGTCGGCGGTTACCATTGTTATGGTCACGGGTCATCCGTTCACTTCACCTGGAAACTTGCAATTGCACCTGCAACACAGTGTATATGTAGCGTTTCTATGTGGAAACATTTCGGATTGTTGCAGAATTTTTACAGTATATACAATAACTTGTCTATCTATATTCCCGACTAGTGTCATTTTCGGTTAGCAAAATGTATACGAATTCCCCTCAGATGCAAGAATGACGATCGAAGCAACTTCATTTGGGAGGTGGGGGGGGGGACTGCATGCCCCTAGACCATCTTAGACGCTGGCACTAACCATTGCTCAGCTGCCCTGCTCTACATATAGTCATGACAAAAAAGACATGGGCGCTTACACCTTATCACTCGAAAAAACATCATGTTTCGACATGTTTTGTTACGTTTTTAACTCTCTACAAGATGCGTTTAGTTGTATAGCTAAGATAATCTACTAATAACAATCCATTTCCACAATTACAGAAAGAGGTAAAATAGTTCTGACATGGAGCAAGGTAAGTCAATTTTTTTAACCTCCAAGCGTTTTACAATTAATTGTCAAAAGAGAGGAGGGGACATGCGCTGGTTGCGCGCAAAGCAGTCATATATTGGGATACTCGTGCAACTCTTTGAATAATCCAATATAAACAAAAATCAGTCTATTATGCTTTTGTCTGTTAAATACCAATACAAGCTTTAACTATTCTAAATGAAAAAAAATGAGGAGAAAATATCAAAGGAGTCATTCAAATTCATTCTTAATTCATAGTGTGATTGTGAACAAGGATCTACGGATGGCGTTCAAGTCCGTGTGTTCTACTGTGAAAAAAAGCCGTGTCACTTCGTCCGCTTCAGACCTCCCCCTCCACGACAGATGATTCGACGCTGCGAGTGCGAACTTGATCAATAGTTGAGAACGAGTCGGCTTTTTTACCGTGATCTTTTTGACGTTTAGATATTAAAAACAGTTGATGAATAAAAGGATCTGAAAATCTATGATTTAGTTTACGTTAATAGCTTCCCCAAGCGGTTGAGATTTGATTTTTTATGACAAGCATTAGTAGAAACAAACAGCAACTGTCACGAATGCTATATTCTGATTGGCTGACCTACTCACAGTCTATTTAACAATTATTCCAAGAGCGCGCCTTGGATATGAGATGGTAAATAGCCGACGTGGCGCGCGTAGTTCGTAACTCGTATCCAACAAGCGCGAATGGAATAATTATTAAACATATAAATATTAATTATTACATTTAGTTAGTTTTCTAAACTCTTCCATACTTAAAAATAACAGCTAAATTTTATTCAGAACCGTATTTTTTGGCTTTGCAAACACTACAGTCAGTTTCCAAATTTAGTGAACTCCGAACATGAGCTGATAACCGAGATTGAATGAACCAATCAAGAACGCGCGAATTGCAATATTCGAGATTGAAAATTTAATAATTAACAATTATTCCAAGAGCGCGCGTTGGTTATGAGATGGTAAATAGCCGACGTGGCGCGCATAGCGCCGAGTTGGCTATAAATCAACTCATTTCCAACAAGCGCGAATGGAATAATTGTTTTGTTAAATTCAATTAGTTTTCGAATCGAAAAATCGCAAGGACAACAAAAACAGTTACACAATCCCAAATCTGAGAGTGCGCAACAAATCAAAATGCTATCGAAGGCACCAAGTTGTTGAGCCTGAGCGAAATCTGCAGGCAGAACTGTTCGTCCTGTCAGGACTCATAATAAAATATAGCATTTTTATACTTAGCGCCCTAAAACTGGAAGGAGGGTTGAGAACGCCTATAGGGATAAGTGGGGAAAAGTCGCAGGAAATTTGAAGAAAACGTTTTAAACTGTGTACGATAGATAGCAAGGAATAGGAAAGGTACAGAATTCTCCGCCTTCACGTTATTTCAAGGTTTGAAAACCCGACGAATGGGCTATACTAATAGTCAAAACGTCACTACGGCACACTTTAAAAAACTTCCGACTCTACTCGCCGACTCTCTGAACACCGCTGCTAGTACTCAACAATGTTTCAGGTCAGGTACCATAAATACTGAAAAACAAATATCTTTGCTACGGGTTTATAAAGGTAATTTGTTGACTACGTAATCGTCGATGGCCCTGTGGCCTAATGGATAAGGCATCTGACTTCGGATCAGGGGATTGCAGGTTCGAGTCCTGCCAGGGTCGCATTTTTTATCCTTATTCTTTTATCCTAATGAGGCTCACTGTTCATAATTTTATGGCGGTTTGAGCTTCAAATTGTTCTTAGCTTTTTCTTATTTCTATGTGTGGTTTAGATAAGTCTGAGGTACTGCAATACTTGTATTTGAAAACGGATTCGGCTTGGCGGGTGTATTCTTTATCAACTCATTGCCTGATTCATTTTCCCGAGACGATTTCCAGTGACCATCCAAGGATTCGTTTCATATTCAAACTCTTACCTTATGTTATTGTTTAATTTCAACGGCAATGATAATGATTAAAAGTAAAAAATTGAACATCATTGCCCCGAGCCTCAGCTTGTTCTTAAAATGTCAAAAATGTTCTTAAATTTCGTCCAATCTGAGCCCCGTTGTTCTTATAAAGATTAAAGTTGTTCTTATAAAAAAGCGTCTTTAGCCTTTGGCCGTTCAACGTAGTCGTAACTTCAACTTTCCTCATTTTTTTATCTATCAAAGTTTATTTACAATTCTATTTTTTCTCACACGCAAAATTTTCCACTATTAGGCCCACTGTTTAGCATATGAAGCAAAGTAGGTTGGTAAACTCTGATTTAAAACGAAATCGTGATTAAGAGTTTAATACAATAACTACCATAGTAAATCCCTATGGAAAAAGGAATTTTTCAGGACAGTGCATGCGGCCGAAATTTTTAATAAACTGCCGTCCGACATAAGAAACACTAAGAACTTCGTCTTCAATGGTTTCTGTAAGAAAACATCAACTTTTTTGAAAAACAATGATCAATATGACAGTATAATTTTTCAATTGTTTATATATATTTTTTATGATAGTACACAGTGAATGCACTATGTATAAATATTTTTGATTGTTTTTATACACGTATAAGTTTTAGATGACGTTATGTAATAAGTTTCTTGTCAGCTGAAGAGCTACTATGTGGGTATTCTGACTTCAAACCATTAGGGTAATTTCAAAACCGAGAGATATTTTTTTAGGGTGGACGTTATGTAATAAGTTTCTTGTCAGCTGAAGAGCTACTATGTGGGTATTCTGACTACAAACCATTAGGGTAATTTCAAAACCGAGAGATATTTTTTTAGGGTGGAAAGTTTTTATTCCTTGGTATTTTTTAGGGTGTTTTGGGGACTTTTCCGACGGTCATCCCTACCCTTCTGACCCTGGAGTATTCCCACCCCCCCCCGGTTTTCGAGGTATTATAGAAACGAAGACAACAAGCAACTACAAGCTGCATGATTTTTCCATATAAACAATACACACACAGTAAAACTTGAATGACCTTTATTTGGCAATTCTTTTATTGCTGCCATAAGATTATTAAAACGTTTTTATGAAAGTTTATAACACTTAATTCCCTGAGCACGAAACTTACTGTATTGATGCTGCACAGATGCGAAAATTAAGTGTTCCAGGGTTGGTGCACGGTGAATACGTGAAATAACAAGTCTATCTTGTTAAATTACTCACTCATCTCATCAGCGCTAAGAAAACCGCATTAACCCCAGGCAACGGACGTCTCGAAAGCACTTAACTGGCTCTAGAAAGGGTATAGTTTAGCAAACTGGCAGATCCCCATGAAGATAAAAGCTTTCGAAAACCGATTGACACTTCTGCTATCTAAGTTTTTCAACATAACTGTAATTCAATTTACATTATTGTATATTTATAGATACATATTTTTCAAGTGTAAATGCCGAGAGATTTTCCGGAGCCATAAAGCAAGATCTTTTTAATTAGTCCTACTCCTAGATTTTTATCTCACGTAAAAGATAATTCTGCATTCCGTGTAAACGCTTATAGAATCGTTTAGATACATTTGTTGTGCCCGATAACATGTAACTAACACAAGCTTCTCGTCTTCTAGCAATGCTGTCGCCACACACAGCTACTGTACTGAGAGTTTCGCTACATGAGGTTAGAATTTGTGTCAATCCTATCGAAATCTATTTCGTGTCGGCGTCGAAAAGGCCGCCCGCCCATACATCGGGCCTTGTCGGTCAGCTTTGATTGATACCGATAGATAGTATAATGTCCTACTGCCCAGGGGAATTTTGTGAGGCCATTCATACTTCATAAACCTGACCATATCATTTATGTAAAGATTCGGGCTATCTAAAAAACGCTGTTTTAATAGCCAATCAGCCATTTGATACTGTAAAGTACCAAGTGGCTAACTGAATCGACTTTGTTTTCGAGCGGGAAACAGGTTTTGGATCTTCGTCCGTACTACGAATAATGCAGTCAATACACAGTCAGTACAGAATAGTATGTTATGCTCTAGTTTTTATACGTTGATAGTTCAGTTTATAATTTCATCATAATCTTGAGTTGTTATTACAAATTGTTATTTGTTTGTTTGTTTTAAAATTCATATAGAAAACAAAAAGAATAACAAAACGTCGCGGGTATCAACATAATCATAATAAAAACAATCTATGTACTGAATCGAAACCGCTAGGCTTATGATATCTAGACTGTTTTCATTGTTTAAAACCAGCTAAAGTGTATTTTCTATATGCTACACTAAGAAACTGAGAAAGGAATATAAGATTAGAAAATAGGGGACTGAACGAAAGTGTAAGAAAAATATCAGTAACTAGAAGTGTAGGTTATGAGTCCTGGTATTTTTATTCAGTTGTATTAAAAACTTTTAGTCTTTGCATTTAAAGTAATCTCGGCATGTTTTGGAACGTTGTTAAATTGTTTGCGTAAAAATTCGCGCGAAAAATATGTAAAGGCGCGTAGCCAGGATTTTTTGCAGGAGTGTGCGCGAATCTCAGGGGGGTTCAGAAGCATGTTCCCCTGGAAAATTTTGAAATTGAGGCTGTCTGAGACTGAAAAAACTAGGTAAAAAATAAAACGGCCGGCAAAACCAAGCTTATAGACATAAAAAGTATTCACACTTTTGAGCTGCAAGGTCAATTTAGAAAAACATAGATGGTAAAGTTGCTTTTCCGAATAGTTAATTCGGTCAACAAAAAAGCCTGTGTGGAGGGATACGAGCGCACCAATCCCCTTCCCCCCCCCCCGGCCCACGTCCAACGGGCCTGGTCACGCCATTTCTTTTGAATTGCAATTACGTAAGTAAACGTAAGTAACTAAACGTAATTACGTAAGTGACGTAGCCATTTCTATGTACAAGGTGCAAAACATTTTTACTTGTTCAGGTCACGTAACTTGTCACAGCTCGTTTTCTGGGCCTAGGTAAACACAATGCCTTGTTACATAAACAGTAGTTAAAAACAGGTCGTTTTTATTCTTAAACTATAAATGTAATGCTAAAACGTGTGACGAATTTCAGATGTTTCCTTTTTCGCGAATATCAAAAATGGAGTCACAACAATTTTCGATTTTGAAAGGAAACACTATGCACTTTAAGCTAGGTAGCAGTAACTTAGCATGTCAGACGTAGAACTTCATATATGCCGAATTTAATTCTATTGTTCTAGTTCAACTGGTCCTTACCGGCTCGCAGCTGCTAAAATCTTATACTTCGTGGCTATACTTGGTCAACACATGAGAAAATTTATCTCGCCGTTTAATTTCTCGTTGTCTCTTCAGCGTCAATAAACCGCACGTACGGATTACTGATGTCCCTAAACGTTTTGCTTTAGGCAGAGTTCAATCTTGAAAACAAATTCATGGATTAAAAGAAAGCAGACTGGCAGATTTCCAACGATATATATATATAGATACACACGCGCTATCAGTCTTTATAAAAACCTGTAGCTTTCGGCTAAGGCTTGGCTGGGCTGTTATTAAACTTTTGGCGATTTCAGCTTCAAAATGTTCTTAAAATAATCTTTAACTTCCTGTTATTTCCAAGCAATAGGTTATTTGACCGGAAGTGAAACGAGCGTCATTCGACTGCTTTCGAAAAAATTAAAAGTTATGATAAACGTACAAGTGCATGTCAATCTGTGTACAAGGATTGAATAGAATTCTAAAATTTTTCTGATGGTTCTTAGCTTGTTCTTAACTTATGGGCAAACCTCAGCCTAGATGCTCTTATGTAAAATTTGATTAAGATTATAAGAAAAAGCCTGCAAGAGAAAATCACCCACGCAGGCTGTCTGATCTAGCTTAGTTGTACTTGTGTGAGCACAATTGGTACTTCAATCTTTGACGTGATACTTAACCAACATAGAAAAGGTCTTTACACTTGAGCCCTCAACAAAACAAAACATTTTTAATTAGCCCTAAACGGAAATGCTTCTTAATTTTATCTCACGTAAACGATAAGCCCTGTAACACATGAAAATAATTGTTAACAGCTAGTGACATCAGATAACTTTGTTGCAAAAACATGAAGATAAGATGGTTCGCTTTTCGAAACTCGACGACTGTACATCAACCTTAACGGTAACACACACGTGTTGAGATGCTTTGCTTATCACGATTAAGTTCCATCATGCAGATTTAATTTAGATATTGAGCCGATCCTATCGGATTTATCTCATGCCGCTTTGAACTTGCTCCAAAACGACCCTACCTATATCTACCGTTCAAGCATTTACAAGTATTATTCAATTAATTTCTCTACTACTGACTATTCTCACAAAAACCTATTTTAGGTTCGTACTTGTCGGTAATGCACAAGGGTTCATCTCGTGCACTGCCGCAATATTTGGTTATTATTCAATAGTAAGCTCTCTGGCAATCTATAAAGCGAAAATTCCAGTTTGATAGCTATAAATTCAAAGTCTTCGCACGGACAATTACTGATAGCTGATAAATGTTTAAAACATTTGTTCGTGTCTTGGCCCCGGCAGGATACTCCCTTTATTTAGGTATTCGCATGACCGTCTTATTTTTTAGGAGTCAAAATAGTCAGTCCGGTATTTTTTAGGGGTTGAAAAGCGCGGAGTTATTTAGTCCCTTGTTTAGGCAAACGTGCGTACTTATAAGATATTAAACTCAAAGGCAATTAGCAAAAGTCCTAATAATTTTATGGGCGTGCCTTTATTCACTACATCACTTTCAGCGCAACACGAGGGGACTGGCTTTTTTATTTTTTTTAAAAATGCCATTTTTTAATTGGTAATTTTTAGGGTGGAAAATTTTGATGCCTTGGTATTTTTATTTTTTAAGGTATTTGGGGGACTTTTCCGATGGTCATCCCTCCTCGGAGTATCCCGAGGTTATGCACTTAACTAAATGTCGTTTTTTGGTATTTTAAAAAAGGGGCAATGTCCCGCTATCGGGAAGACTAAGTTATGTGTTCTACAAGCAAGCGTTAGTCACGATCAGATCATGTGGAGAACGAGAATCGCGTCCGCGAGAAAGATTTGCAGTAAGTTTACAATACTAATGCACTTCTGAGTTTTTCAACGATATTCTACAGCACAGATGGAATCGAAAGAGGTATTAATTTGAAGAGGTAAAACTTACAATCAGTTTTTCATGTATTAATTGAATTCGCTTTTGTAGTTATGGCGCGTGAACTCGATTGTTTGTTCATAGTTCTTTCGTTCGGACCATGCATTCAATGACCGTAATATATATTTCGCTACTATTTATTATATTTCAGAAAGTGACCTGTATGTTCTTTTTTTGTTTTCTTCTGTAGTTGACTCCAAAGGTGGACCGCTTTTAGTACGAAGCACATCGTGGTGAGATAGAAGAAGCACGGCGATCTGGAAGTCATTTTCATTTTAAACAGTTTAGAAAAAAAAATAAAAAAATTATTGGAAGAAATGATAACGAAGAAGTGAAATTTTGTTGTTCAGGTCAATAGTGGTGAATATAACTTTAGGATGGATAAGATGCAGTCCGATTTATCACTCTACGCCATAAACTTGATCACCCGAAAATCAAGTTCTCTCTCACTAGAACCTAGTCTCCCGAGTCAGGACACTTGCACTGATTTATCCCAGAGTCTAACATCTGACTGATTTCAACGTCTAGTAATTTAGAAATATTCGTTTCGAAACGTCTCAATATGTCTCAAAATCTCGAAAGTTCCGTCGGTGAACAAGAAATTTTCTAAGAAAAATCAGGGCAAGGCCAGTTTGATTTTTGATACCATTTCACATTTGTTGGCCCATTTCACAAAGTAGAGACTGAAAAATCTTTCTTGGGTTTGCTGTTTAAAGATTTTGTAACTTCCAAAACCTAAATTCAAATATGAACAGATCGCATCAGAATTATTGCCAGCTAGATGAGTAGGCAGTTTAATATGGTTATATCTGTACTCCTTTTCTATTTTCACTCCATGTTAATGTACTTACCAATATCGGTAATTGAATAGAGACCATCTTTTCTTGCCAAAAAGCGAATAACTTTCTAATCACTAAGTACCTCTAAGCCCTTTCAAGAGTCATTTTTCTCTTACGCGCTTTAGACTAAGAATTTAATAGGTTGAACGGAATGTCAAAAGAGCACGTACAATGACTGGATGGAAATGCAGCAATGTCATTTTTCTATAAAAACCCTAAGAAACGCGAATTAACTATGCGATGACTTGATTTTTGCCTTTTGGTAGCTGTGTTACACTACGAAAATCGTCAGGAGAGCTATAACATTCGATAATAAATTCCTTAACTTTCATTTTATATTAATTTTCTCGATATCATCGGAAAAGTAAAAAGGGGATTAAATGATAATTTAGCAAAATGAATGCCAAAAATAAATCTTACAAATTCGAAGGTTGTTCTAGGAACTTCTGTAGTTTATTGAGCCGAGTTCTCCATTTTTCAATACTTAGTGTAACAAAGTTTTGAAATAGGCTATAGATTTTAAGATAGAGATCTCACAATTATTCAAAGTCGATGTTTGCATGATATAGCTAGAGTGCCCGTCGCAACAGTTATATGGTGGGGGGTAATTAATGAGGTTTAAATGCTTAAACGGGCATCTATCGGTAGGTCTTGCTAGAAAATATTACGCAGCAGAAATTCAAGACAGTTTATCGCCTAGGATTAGTTGCATCTCCTGTAATCACAGCTCAACAATTCAATCCGTGCTTATCATTAACTTTCGTAGATCTATACACTAATACAGCAATCTGACTGAGGTCCTTGGTGTGAAACTGTTGGCAGAAAAATCAAGTTTGGCAAAAGCGCACCTACAGAAATTAAAGCAGAAAAAGTTCCAAAAATATCTTCAAAATTTTGTTTATGCAACATTGATACATGTGTTAATTCATCGTACTTATTTAACGATCGAGGCAAATAAATCTTATTTTCTAATCTTCTGTGACTTCTGAATTACACAAGCTTCACCATTTTGCGAAAAGGTGTCGAGAGTATTATTAATTTCGTGCTTTCTTTTCAGAAATGATTTAAGAGGCGCTTATAAACTATAAAGTATTGTCACTAGCCTAGCTATACATACGCTGATTTTCCTTTTGGGGCCTTGAAAAAGCTCCTTTTTTAATATAAAAACGACTGATTTTTGGGCCAATGCTGAGTAGTGTTCCAAAATAATTGAGGGATTTTATCTTCTAATAAATATGCTCAATATCGTCATACAAACTTGGTGTACTCCCATTTTTTCTGTTGAAGAACAACTTTAATTTATAAGTCGAACGAGACGCGGGGAAATTTACTGAAAGCGTCACTCATTTTGCCTTTAGCTCAAGCGCAAACAGTCCGAAACTTTAAAGCCATAATGAAATCAAACGGATAAATCCATCTATGATTTTATATACCGTAAGATAACAAAATAAAGTTCTCGGCCGTTTCTAAGCATCGTGTGTGTTCTCAGCATGTCTTAAGCCTTGGCCGATTTTCAATCTAACGTTCTTATAGAAGAGTTCTTGTACACTTTTTTTGATCAAGAACCAGTAAAACTTTGCCCAAGCTCAATGTTCTTATTTTTTCAACAATTTGAGGCTCAAAACAATAAAATCTTATTCATGTTCTTAACTGCAATATATTCTGCGTCATTGCGCAGTTTCTTAGGGTTTTCATAGAAGAATGACATTGCTGCATTTCCACCCAGTCATTGTACGTGCTCTTTTGACATTCCGTTCAACCCATTAAATTCTTAGTCTAAAGCGCGTAAGAGAAAGATGATGCTTGAAAGGGCTTAGAGGTACTTACTCATTAGAAAGTTATTCGCTTTTTGGAATATATAGACTTCATATCAATAAATTAACATACACAAAGTAACGAAATTTATTTAACGTGTGATGCTCTGTGTGATGACTGCTTGCCACACTCATTTTGCTAGTTTCTTAGTTTGTTCTATTTTTCGGACGATTTGAGGCTCACTGTTCTTATTAAGTGTGTTTTCTAGTAATAAAAAATGTATTTGCATTAACTGCATTAATTTTAAAGTCAGTTATGGAACTGGAAGCAACTTACGGCAGACCTTTCGGACTGCATTCGAGTGTAAGTGACATACGAGGTCATATTTTACTGCCCTCAGTGAGCTAGCTCTCTAACTTTTGGGATCACCGCAGAAAGAAACGGCACAAATTCAGAAACCAAAACAATAAGACTGCATTTCGTATGTGCCAGCTTTTTCGGTCGCAGCTGATATACGACTGCCATAGTTTATAGTCGAGCGAGACTTAAAGGTTATAAAAAAGAAAACATAACTCGCGCACCAGAAAAAGGTACTATTGAATTTATTATCCCGATTAGAATTTCACACCAACTCTGATTTTTATTCTTCGCTTCGGTTTTTAAAATTCGTAGGAGCATTGACAGCACAAAAATAGTTCTTTAATATACAGCACAAAAAAGGTTTTATATTTCAGTCGAATTAAAGACTCTAAAATCTTCTTTTTAATATCTATTATTTAATGCGATCACTTTTTAAATATGATTAATCACAAAACGTATTTGCTGTTCAGAATGGGAGACGGTGCATACCAGACTGAATCGCGTTACAAGCTTTGTGAATTAATATAGTGAATCTGATAGATTTAATAGATAGAAATATGCCAGTTGTTTCGAGTTTATGCGTGGGACGACCTTTTGACCAAACCGAAAATAGTGTTTGATGAATGTAAGCATATGAAGTCAGTTGAAGTCGTAACCAGCGCTGATAAGCTAAGAAAAATAAATTCGTAGCTCTTTAAGATGATTTTAAAAAAATGACATAACATAATAATTTGAATAAAAGCAAAAGATAAAAAAAGGAAAACGATTCTTGACGGCGGCGGCAGTCACATTTCTAGTTAAACCTTATTAACCGTCTTCAGTTCCTCGTACTAAGAAATCGACTGGCTCTTCTGTTTCAGAAAATAATTGTGTAATGTTTACGCCATGAAGCTTTGTCGATGAACGCGTTTAGTGTAAACACGTTAGGGGGTGGTTCACGTTTGTTTATTAATAATATTGATATGGCTAACACAAACACTGCAGGTCAAGTGAAAGATCACGAAATAAAATATAAAGCGTTTGTTAAGCTAAATATCCTTGTTACTTGTTCTTTTGACTCGGATAATTTTGTTAAATTTTTGAATTTGTTAATAGGTGTTGTCTGTTGGACAGCACGGTCTTTCGTTATGACGGTGTGAAGCAAAGTCTTTTCCAATTCTTGTATAGAAGAAAAAGCACACGCAGTGTCAACCTGGTTTGCTTTCTCTTTACTTACACGGGTTCAAAATCATACATAATTAACTTTAATTATTCTGGAAACTAATTCTAATATTTGTTATAAACATCATTTTGTCATCTCATTGACGATGGCAACAGGCGAAGCAAGGTTGCAGGCGAATTTAAAATAAATTTCAAAACTTCTTCGAAAACGTGTATACTGAGTGAAGCCGATTTTAGACCAATTTCAATGCCAGCTTAGTCCGTTCAAACTTTTCCTCAAGCTAATTAAGTTCCTAAGATTTTAATCGAGGTTTTGAAATTATGTTTTTTCTCCCGGGCAGAAAAATGGTATAAGAAATCGCCTCTTGCTGATGAAACGCTCGCAGTTGGGTTTTCTGTTTTCATTCCACAAAGGTTCTAAACTTTCTGGGATAATTACAGTAATTGAATTAGTTCGACAATCTTTGCCAGAGAACCAAAGAACCAGGGTGTCATTTGCGTCTTCTATTGCCTTATCCGGTAGAGGCAGGAACTGAGGTCGTGTAATTAACGAACGTTTTAGAATTCTCATCGTTTCCCGTGTGTGCAATCGCCCGTTTTTTACTTCATTGTGCCGTCTCTGTATTTTTTGTACGTCTTTCAACAGGTAATTAAACTCTAGTCTCATTGACGCGTATATAAAAATTATGCGGTTTTTTCGGTCTTTGACAGGATAAAAGTGAAAGAGAATCGTAAAAAAAAAATTTCTTAAATGCACTTCAACTTACGGGTAAATACTTTTAAGAAATACGATCGAACAGAAACCTTTTTTCAATCTCGTTGAGAGATGTCGATTTTTGGTTAGGAGTCTTTCGGATTTTGCAAGCGTTCTGTAAGGAGAGCGAACCCAAAATAACCACTCGTTCATAACCCTCATTGCTTTCATGTTTTCCAAAAAAAAGCCTCTTCGTGGTTAACGACTTTACAAGAACATCGAGAACAAAAAGCGGTATTTAGAAATATAGTTTCAATTGCAAGGAGTTTTATATTTTTGAAGAACTGTTGACTCTTGTTTCATCTAATATGTCTGACCTCTTCATAAATGATTAGGTAAAACAAGTGACTGTATTTCTGTTTTGACTTGTTGAAAGGTTTTATCTGGAACGAGCATGAGTGCAGAGAACGACAGTACCTCATTTGAATAGAGTTCAATCTCGCCAAATTTTCTTTTTAATGATCTCTCATCAAACCATTCAAAAATGTGGCAATCACAGGAAAAGCTATTACTTGATCCAGAACCAAACCAAACAGTTTTTACCAAAACAATTCACTTCGTTTGGCTCGAAGTTGCATTACAACATAATTAAACATTTTCTATTTGCAATCAAGTTATTCGAAAACTTAACAAGGAAAATAAATAAAACAAGTGAGTGCTGTGATTGAATTTGGTTAACGAAAGAAACCGCATCCGGATATTAAAAATATTTTAACCTCAAAGCTGTCTATTGAATATGCTCGTTTTTGAGAGCAATGTTCTTCGAAAAGAATGCATGCTTTCAATGTTTGTTATGATTTCATGCCAATATATTCTTTCAAGTATAGCAAAACGCCAGGGAGTGGTTTTATTTCTTAGCTACTCCATTTGTGTTTTGGTTTATAAATTTGTTTGGCTTAAACAATTCGAGACGGAAGTTCCTTTCCATTGAAGGCTTTCAAAAAACGATTTAAATTCGGTGTGGTTTTCTCGGTATTGTTCATAATTCGCTTATATTGTAAGATGAATATCTCTTTCTTGCAAAAAGGAATTAAGAAGAACCCCTTTTTTCTTTGTACGTACACAATTCCCCTTTCCAATGACGCATGAACCTTCGAGCGTTCTTAATTACTTGTAAGAAAAGATTGACAATCATTGAAGGATTATGGACCAGTAGCTGTTAAGAACACTATGAAGTGATATAATTGACAAGCACAAGTGCTGAAGTATATGATGATTAGTGAGCTTTTAAGGAAAGACTGACCCTCAGTGACCTCTGTCCTCGATTATGTGAGTCATCTCCTCGGCCGCAAGAACATTTTGTAGACTTCTGCTTGCTCTGTTACAAGGTTATCGTTGTGTTCGTGAGTTGTAGGGATTTAAAGACTGGATTTAATCCCCAGCAGTGATCATTTTCTTAACGTCAAGAGTCAAGCAGGACGATCGAGCGCACTTTAATTTCCATTTCGTTTATATGTCTCAGATGTGGAAAATAAACGCTGTGCTAACAGCGCTAGCAGTCGCATGCTTTGGGCTGTTTCCATCAAGTGCTCAAGCTTCCAGGGAAACCGTTGTTGCTGAGACAAAGTTTGGCCGTATTAAGGGAGTTACCAAGCATTTCCTTCACTCACCAGGTCCAATCAAAGCCATTAACAAGTTTTTGGGAGTTCCTTACGCAAGCCCTCCTATCGGAAAGCTCCGTTTTCAAAAACCAATAGAGCCAAAACCTTGGCGCCCGACTGTTTACGATGCCACTCATTTTCATAGTGTTTGCATGCAGAATCCAGACGCTTTCCTCAAGAATATACAGAAGATATGGCAGGATTTTTCTGAAAAAGACTTCAGCGAGGACTGTTTGTTTTTAAACATTTACGTGCCAAACCCTTTGGCCTCAGCGAACAAAACAGCTGAAAAACGACACAAAGAGCTATATCCGGTGATGGTATATTTTCATGGAGGTAGCTACTACGCTGGAACTCCCATACGATTTGATACTCCCGGAGAAATATTACCTTTGAGGGGCGTGGTGCTGGTAGCTGTGCAATATCGCCTTTCCGCCTTCGGTTTCTTAACAACTGGTGATGAAAGTGCTCCTGGAAATGCTGGGATTCTTGACCAAGTACAGGCACTGAAGTGGATCAAGCAAAACATACACAACTTCGATGGCGATCCAAAGAAGATTACTATCTTCGGTGAAAGCGCAGGTGGAGCTAGTGTTGGTCTTCACACGGTCTCTCCGCTTACCAAAGGGCTGTTCCACCGAGCAATAGCTGACAGTGGCGTTGATTTTTCTCCTTTTGCTTTATTACCTTTATCTGATGCAATAACTTTCTCAAAAAGATTGGCTGAAAAATTGGGATGTTCTTTAAGTACTAGCAAGGTTATGGTGGAATGTTTGCGTAACATGGCCCCTTTAAGTATTGCAAAGACTGTCATTTCTTCAGACGAGTTTCGTCCGGTGGTGGATGGTTACTACCTTCCTGAAACACCACAGATTCTCCGTCGTCAGGGGAGATTCCATGATGTTCCTTTACTGGCGGGCTACACCAAGGAAGATGCAGGCTTTCTTCTCAGGTCACAAGATCGTTTGCTACCAGAAGCGAAACGCAGGGATTACATTAAGCGTGAAGTCATTCGACGAAGGTTAAAACTACGCAAGGACGAGAAAACAACTCGATATCTAGTTGCCGCAATAGAGCATCAGTATACTCCATGGCCTCACACGAGAGACGTGAACAAACTGAGAAAAAAGATAATAGCTTTGTACACAGACTACTATCTTTCTGCACCAACGCATGCTGTACTCAAGCACCATGCCAGGAAGTCACCAGTGTATTTGTACGAGTTTCGTTATAGTTCCAAACAAGAAAAGTCAAATGAAACCTGGAGAGGTGTCAAACACGGGGATAATTCAAAGTACATTTTTGGTGTTCCTTTCTTGAAGCTAACAGAAGCAGAGCAGAAATTTGACGAACGCGACCGAAATTTCAGTAGCATCGTGATGACCCTTTATACAAACTTTGCCAAGTTTGGTGACCCAACACCAGAGCCGGTCAACAACGTAAAGTGGAAACCCTTTAACGCAACGGACTACGCATACTTAAAAATCAACGCAGAACTAAAGGTTGCGTACAAATACCACCCACATCGCATAGCGTTCTGGAACCACTTTTATCCACGTTTTGTGAGCATTACCTCAGAAAGTGACAGGGGTTCGCTGGACAATGGCAAGGGCTCGCACCATGAGAAGGATTCAAATCCAGGAAACGGTGAGGGTCCGGTGATTGGTGCTGTGAATAACGTAGCGGCGCTTCCTTCATTTTGTCTTTACCTTGTACAACTTGGAGTGGCGTTTTGGCTGTATAAATATTTTGTTACTCACTGAATTGAGGGGTGAAGACTCGTAGCAGTTTGGTACAAGAATCATCAAAATTTTATTATACATAGGAAGAGCCATACTAAGAAGGAATTAATTCAAATACTTAGATACTATAGGACTTGAAGTCATACTGATACTTGGCATCAAAGTAGAACTTTGCCAAGTTGCAGCGAAAATATAACCGTGCTGCCAGCTTTTATCCATGTTTTATTAAAATCAAAATACCATGAACATGAATTTAGATTTAGGTAAATTTATCTACTAGCAGAACCAAAAAGCCACAATGTAATCATCTACTTATTCAATGAAAACATACCAGTTAAGAAGTCAGGCAAAAAATTATATATAGCCGATAGTTAAGTTGAAAAAAAAAATACGTTCTCTTTGGTTATGTATCGATTTTTTCAGTTATTTTACAAAAGGTTTGCTGTTGATAAACATGTTTAGTATATAATATTGTTAAGACATTTTATATGATGTTATGAATAACTTCAAAACGTTGACATGAAAAGTTTTGTAAAGTCCATATACAATCATTTTGAGGATAACAGTATCTTATTTGTATAAACTACCATAGACATATGTAATATCAGCCTGTTTTTATAGTTGCACTGAAAATTTGTTTATGTCCTTACACTTCGACTACAAACCGGAACGCTAGTATCTTCTGTTATTTCACGGTGTATAACTTAAGATATTTACCAAACTGTTTCTATAATAACACCATAGCAGCATCTCAACTTTATCCCATTTACTGAGAATTTTGAGAAAGCTGTATATCTAAACTTTTTTCAAAATGGATATTTTTTACGCCTCGATCACTATATAGTTCTGATATTGATTACATTCACTTCAATGTGTTTACCTATCAAATTTACATCTTTTTTCCATTAAGCAAGCTTTGTCACGACAGAAATACAAGAAAACTGCCTCGTACGTTGGATTTTTCTCAACCGAAAAACTTCTCAAGGTACCTCTAACAAAATACATGTTTTGAAAAATAAAGCATATGGGCCAAGGTTAAAATCAAAGTACTTGCTCCAATGTATAGGCAATTATGGCGGTTAAAGTTTCCGGCCAGCTGTTTGCTATGTAATTAACGCAGGTCTTTTTAAATTGAACTCGGGGCAAAACACCAAAAACAGCTGCCTCAAAGTTTACATTTATATCCATCAAACTTATGCACGAAACCAAATTTCTTCTTTAATAATCTACTATGGAATTTCCTTATTAAGTGATATAGCTTTGTGAATAGTGAGTGTAATCCTGATATCGAAAATTATGCATGTTCTAAAAATTTATCGGCAATAAAGTCCGTGAAAATGTATTGTTTGCAAGTTTGAGTTGACCAACAACAAACATGACCTTAAATCCATTCTCTTTTCCATCTCTGAAAATGAATAAAGATGTGTATAAATTTTTTGAGCTAGAGGGAAATTTTGGATGGCAATCCAAGTGAGAGTTATGCTGAGTTTTCAAAAAAGTTCCCATGTAGTTTGTATTTGGCATAATTTAAAGCACTGAGTTTAGATTCCAACGTACATCTTATGATGTAGAAAAGTTAAAACTTAGATAAATTTCGCAACTCGTTTATCGCCTGACAACATTTTTATCATTCTTATGCAGGTAATAAGCAATTAATCTTTCAGTAGAGTTTCTTACATGAAGCTGGGCTGATCAGTGTTTTAATCATGAAATCTTTCTGTCTACGACTTTCATTCTTCGTGATCAGCCATTAACCTGTTTTCAATCAGTGGTTGATAGTTCAAGCAGACCTTCTGCCAAAAGTTAAACTTGCAGCTTCTTTAATTTGTAAAAGCACTGTAACCCTACGATCAGTCTTTTGAATATCATGCAAGTTCGATCGTTTCGCCCTATATTCTCGACTTCAGTATTTCTGGTTTCTCTTTACAATTGATTATATATATTACAATGAGGATTGCTCGTTATGTTCCATCTACATAAAATATATGCAAAAAACGTGAGTAAAGTCAGACTTTTGCAAAATCGTTTGATGATTGCCATACCTAAAAGAGCAAGAACTAAAAAAAACGACCCGAAGATTTCCTAACGAGAATTCAGTTTTGTTCGGTAACATGGAAAAAACAAGAAAATTCGTGGCCTGGCATAGCTCCTTGCTGCAGAAACGAGAGAATCCATTTTCCTGTCTCAATAATTTTTTATCTATTTAAACAATATACATACAAATATTTCGGTATCACGCAGAGAGCATGGAAAATGTTTGACCAGTTAAAAGCGTATCATCCTTGCAAAAAAAAGAATCAAACTTAAGAAAAATAAACAAATAAACTGTTTTAACCATTCAAGATATGCGTAAGGAACTTTTTTGGAGCTTGTTTATTTCTCAACTGTTAATCTACGCACAGTTAAAATATTAAAAGAAATAAGTGAAATCGTCTGCGGCAAAATGCAAGAAACATGTCGATTTCTATGCATTGCTTAAAAGTTTGCAAGCGACCAAGTAGCTGCAAACAGTACACTGACCTACGTCTAGTTTGCGCTTTGAAACCATTCTTGGTAGAGAGATAATTTATTATGTAGCGCATTTTGCAACTAAAGTATGGGCATAAAATTTTCCCCAATAATTTTCTAGTTTGTCAGTCAATGCTCGGCTTTAAAACTGAACGTGGCAAGGCGCGCAAACTTCGACTACTTTTGTTACTTCTCTCATCATTGTGAAGATATTTGATAGCTATAAAGAGCCCCAAGTTGTTCTTACTACTACTTCTTATACTACTACTCAAATGATTTCAAATAAATTGTAATATTTTATGAAAAGAATCGGAGGACTAGGCGTTTAATCTGGGGATCAAATGTGGAATTCAGGGACTCTCCAGACTTTTTCAAGGAAACTCAAGGACTTTTTGTACCAATTGCAAATAAAACTCATCTCTCCGCGGGTCTATGTTTAAACCAATTTCTATACTTTGCTTAAATGAAGTACGAAAACACTATTTACTGTCCAAGAACTATGGTGCATGTAAATGATGAAAAGTTAGCGAAGGATTAATACAAGGCAAAGCTCGAGTGTCCATAAAGCTAACAAAACTGCGCTTAAATACAGGTAAATAAAACATTCTCACAAATGAAAGAATGCTATGACATAACTTCTTATTGAAAAAACTCGCCCCGTCCCATCCCCCCTTCCCCCCCGGATTTTGTACCAAGCTGGGAGAAAGTATTTTGTGGGGTATATGACAGATACAGCTGTAAACACTATTAGAGTTTAACGAGCATGCGTGGGCTGGTAAGATCAGTCTCGCACACTTGCTGTGCACTTTTTTTTTTAAGAACCGGTTAAAATTTTGCTTAGCCTCCTCAATGTTCTTATTTTGAGGGCAACTTCAGCTTCAAAATGTTCTCATTTTGAGTTCTTATTTGTGGCATTTGCCACTATCATCTCGCTAAGCTAAATAAATGAGATAAAAGTGTACAACTAGTAAATGGCAACTTTATAGTTTAGCATTTAACAAATAAACAAGTATCTGAAATCGTATAAAATTATAGTACATACTACGAAAAAAACGCGATTTTTTACTAATTGGTTGTTCTCAATAAATTTCAATTTCATACTAAAATTTGTTCCCATTTTTGGGGCGATTTCCCTTCTCAGTGCAAGTTCTTGTAACTGAGCTTTGCCAATGATCTGCGTTTCACTTGCTAACAAAATTTAGCAGATACCAAGTGAAATCTTTAGGTTTTACTATTCATCTGTTTAAAAGTTTAGTTGTCAAACTTCCCAACAGGCCAGTTGAACAGCATAATCATACAACTTGTAATTGAACTGTGGCCCACTCGATCTATCAGTCGAACCAAAGTCACTTTGTCTCGTTCTTCGTCAATCTCGCCCATGTTCGCCGACGCTACTTATGGCCAGCACCAAGAAAGGGCGCTGGCCAAAAGAAACGTGGGCTCTGGGAACGATATTGAACCAATGTTAACCTTTCTGTTAGTGATAAAAATTTTAACTCCTCGTGTTCTATCTTATTAGCTTTCTGCAAAACTTTAAACTTTTAAATTTGACAAAACTGTGAGATTTACTGATTTTATTTATAACATTCCAAACTGGGCAACTTATATTTGCTTTCAACAGACATCGAGGAATGGTGTTGCGTTCCAAACTTCCATCATTTAATGATGCTCGGCTTGGTAAAAAAAACAAAACAGAAACAAAAACAAACAGTAGGCACGCCTTGTGCATTGCACTCTGCATTTCACTGTCGAGTTTGATTGGGCTTCTAGACATAACAACTTTGACAAAATCTCATAACAGTGTATATTTGTAGTAACATTAATTTACACCCGTCTCTTCTAACCTCTACGGTGTTAACTACTAATTATGGTGTTCCCAAAATAAACACAAAACCGCTGTAAATTGGATTTTGCTCGGGCGGCGGTTGGATTTGAGGCGGCTCCTCGGGGGTTTTCACACGGTCTGACAAATATCAGCGACCTTAAAAAATAGAAATTGCAGCTTTGAGAAGATCAAGGTCAGTTTTATTGACATCAACGTGTTTGCTAGACTGCATTGATATGTTTGTGGTGACCGAGTTGAACAACAAATTAATTCAATTCTTTTAAAGGACATTCTACAGTTTTGAATCAAAAAATAGAAGTATCATGGTCACTTTCATTGTCATAAACATGTTTGCTAGACTGCATTGATATGTTTGTGGTGACCGAGTTTAACAACAAATTAACTCGATTCTTTAAAAGGACATTCTACAGTTTTGAATCAGAAAATAGAAATTGCGGCTTTGAGAAGATCAAGGTCACTTTTATTGTCATAAACATGTTTGCTAGACTGCATTGATATGTTTGTGGTGACCGAGTTTAACAACAAATTGACTCAATTCTTTAAAAGGCCATTCCACAGTTTTGAATCAATTGTCCGGGACTTAATTAATTATTCATTTTTCCAGTGCTTGAGTAACTTTGAGTGAACTTTAGTTCCAAGTGTATTACGGCCATTTTTGCCATTTTTTTTCTGAAAAAATTGCTCAAGGCGATAATTATATAACTTTTAGCGCACGCGCACTTTGGAAGCTGAAAATGGAACAGGGACGGGGACCACACAACCCGTAGCCTGTTCGAGGGAAGGAAAAAGCACTCTTTTCGCGGCTCGCTTCGCCGCGCGATATATTTTTTCCCTTTCCTCGAACAGAGAGACTGTTCACAGCCTAAACAACCCGCTATCTCAATCTTCAAAAGTCGGGCCAAAGTTTTGACCTCATCCCTTAGAGCTTTACCAACTTTGGCGAATATTCCTACTCGAGGAAGGGAGGGAGGATGCATATCTGCGACCATCTCTGCGTTTAAAGCGAATTCTTCATTCACTAAAGAATAAATCTGTTTAAAAATTTTCCAAAAGTCTGAAATGATTATAAAGAGATAGGTCTCTATCTTGAAAGTGCATTTTTGTTTTAACGTTTGCGCCAAGTGACCGCAGTTTCTCCACAAACAATTTCTGTTCTGCTTTTATCCATGGTCGCGTGCAGTCGTTGATCTGGTAAGGCGTCACATGTACCCTTATACTGGGGATGTGCTTGGCGAGATAGTAAAGATATTTCTCGTCTGTAATCCACGTGTTTGACTCGCCGCTATGGCCGCCATCCAACCAATACATGGTACTGATTCGTGACAAGAAATCGAATAACCGCCTGTCTACACCAGTTGCGGCCGTTGACAGTTCGTGGATTATTTGATTGAGTACCACACAGCCTTTACTGAAGCCGACTAACACGATAGGAAAATCAAACGTCGCATCTTCTTCATCTGCCTCCAAGTCCAACACTAAAACGGGAAAAATAGAATTTAAACTAAGGAAAAAATTGTAGGTTTTTCAAACCCAGTCAGTTAACCAACATCTAAGGTCATGTCAACATTAATACGTTTTCAGTCGATTCGAAAACCTCCGTTATCGTTTTTGTGGAACAAATAAGATAAATGCTTTGATGTTAGAACACGAAAAATGATAAGAAAACACCCGTTTTCGTCACCAAGTTTTGCTTGAGAGCACTAAGATAAAACAAGCAAAACTGCCAAACCAACAGAATCTATGCGTTGATCTTACTGGTGTACAGTCGCACAACCGCTACCCTCTCTGAAAGTTGAGTACGGCCGCCTGGTCTGCGCCAATCCGTCGTGCGGGAGGCTTGGGTTCGATTTCCCGCGAAGCCAGACCTTAATTCACTCGCAACACTTGTCGCAAAATGCATGGCCTTTCAACAAAAACTGAGGGCAACTCTAATGAAAATAGATGTGAATCGTATAGAGCGGACTATACAAGACTATACAAGACCCTAAATCAGTATATATACCAAAGTCCCTGTCTTACACGATGTAAATACGATGAGGCATGTGAAAAATGCGTATTAAAGCCAAAATGCATAAAAGTTCAACGGTAACCATATGGCAGGTTGAGTAGCAGACTTGTTAATATTTTTAAAACATAAACGACAATTTTGTGTTTCTTTACAGACATATTTCGGCAGCAACTCTGCAAATCATGTCTATGATTTGACAATCAAAGAGGCGCTGCATATCATTTGGGAAAAGCCCTCACTCGATGTTGAAGTCAAACACTTGAATTCTAATATGCCACTATTGTATTTAACAAAATTTTATTGTCTCAGTAACAATCATCATTGTCATTATTCTTCCTATATATACACCACCCATCATTACCAAGTTCGTTAAAGTACTGACGAAGGCAGAAGACGCTATCGCAACATGTCTGTAAAGAAACTCAAAGTTGTCTTTTATAATGTTTTACTAAAAATATTAAACAGTTATCGTTCAAGCAACCTGCCTCCAAGGGAACATGGAAAACACTAACCTCGTCGAACGGCCGACTCCAGTAGTCGCTGCAAGTGCGTTAATGAGCCGAACTCCGTGTTCCTATGATCCGGAGTTCCCAGTAAATTAGTTTCGACAAAGTTGTTAAAACAGGCAAACGTGTGATGGTAGTATCGGGACGGTCGCACCACCCAGATAAAGCTGTTTGGGAAACGCCTCTCTAGTATCCGGGCTGTGGATTCCAGGTCCCACTGTTTCCACGCTCGATTGTCTTTATGCTCGGCCATATTCTCCACATAATCCTGGTAACGAAAACAAAACTTGTATGAATCTCGTTATCCATTGGCTGGATTACCGAGTGAAACATACGTAACGCGACGTAACGAAACACACATAACTAAGGCATGCTTCAAACATCGTATTTTAACCGTATCGAATTAAATTCGGTGAAAATACGGTGTTTGAAGCAGAGCACCGAATTAACTTCCGTAGTGAATTAAATTCGCTTCCACCTACCGGATAAAACGGTAGAAATTCAATTCGTTGGAAATAAATTCGGTGTTTGAATCACCGGTTCAATTAGCTCCGGATCAAAATCAATTTAATTCGATACGGTTAAAATACGGTGTTTGAAGCAGGCCTAACATTTCTGAGTAGATTTTCATATGTTCTTTGAATACTAGAATTTTAATCCATACTTTGTAGAACCTGTTACTTTCCGTTATCGTTGGCATAAGGTTCGCTAATAAAATTTGGAACATGGATATCTTTCATAGATTTCGCGCGTCTTTTGTACAGCGCGAGAGATAGTCTGTACGCACGGTCGTGTTCGCAGGATCCATAATATTTGTGCACAATACTGAGTTTTAAAAAGTTGTAATTGTTGACGACTGAAATACGAAGGAGATTGAGCTTCCAAGTTTCACTGTCAAAATGAGAACTTGCCCGGACGTAGAACAGTGATTTGCAGGAAAAGTGGGGCGAGCGTAAAATGTAATAATGTGTAAAAAAATAAAGCACTCGAAAAGCTAGAAAACCCTAGCGGCTTCTTTGCAGCACCATAACTTGATAGATGACAGTTTAACGCAACGATTTCACGAGAACACTTCATATGGTGCGTTTTTGTGACACGTGCTTTAATTACAAAAAATACCCGGACGATTAAATTTTCGGACAAAGAAAAAAAGGAAAAATCCAATCGTCCGAAAATTTTAACTTCCGAACGCTAAACTGTCCGAAATTTATGGGTAATAATGTCCGAAAGCTTTTGGTCCGAAATTAAATGTCCAAAAGTTTAAGGTCCAAGTATTTTCGTAATTAAAGTTTATTAAAGTTTTCAGGAATACTTTTTGTTTTATAATGTAACGCATGCCGAATCCTTACTTAGTGATCCAAACTTAGAAATCGATGAAAGATTCCACTAACAAGTTGTTCTTTTTATCTTACTTTGATCTCGAATTAGCGTAATTTAGGAGCATAATGAAAAAATGGAAAATTCATTTCAGTTGAAAAAGGGTTTTCCAGTTGTTGTTACTAGGTGACGACAGTGTTTGTTAAATATTTATTATCGTTGTTTTCTATCAATTACTACATGCGATAGTCAACTGCGGCTTCTTAAATGAACATTTTGCGCACAAGCTGTGGCGTATTTTGAGTTTGAACGCCATACAAAACATTTAATTTCGTGCGACCTTATTTTGCTACATCGTCTGCAAAAAAAAATGGTTTGGACTGGCTTCAGCTTAAAAGAGCTCAAAGGGGATTGCGAACCAATGTTTTGTTGATTTGAAAACGAAGCGTTAGTGAACTCTTCTCATAAAACTCGAACAGTTGACATGTGCTTCTCTGCCTTTTAACTTCCAAAACTGATTCTCAACGTGTTAACAATGAAATGTCAGTTTACAGTTCAAAACAAAGTCGTTCTACGAGCATTTATTCTGCCATTTTGCTCCCATGGGTCTCTGATTCTTGCTCGTGAAAGAACAAAACAAATACGTTGAATAGAAAAGCTGAAAGTACATAATAGTCTTACTTTCCTGGCGGCGTTGGGCCAGAAAGGCGCCACTTACTCGCATTGTCGATTATAAACTTTTTTACGACATAACTAGTCATGATTATTAAGAGAGGAATATTTCTCTCACAACAAAAACTGAAATTCTAACTAACATAGACTTGTAAATATACTAAATCAAACATGCAACCAATAATGTTTTCAGTTACGAGTTTATTAGCATTATTGCAACAAAACTCTACAAAAGATAAACGATACTGATCCAATTCTTTCGGTTCAGTTCTTTCAGAACTGAGCAACATCAAAGAAAAGACATGACGGCTGTTTCGTCTTAATATTTCGAAAACTAGACTTTAACAAGTACTTGTAAATAACAGAATTTGACGCCCGTTACCCGCGTCCATCAATAAAAGATTCATTAGACAAGCATCTACTCGAAAGAATAAACAACAATTTGTATCCGATGAAGACACTAAACCAAGAAATGTCTACCGCCATTTTCAGTTCGTTGCATGTAAAACATGGTGACTACACATGATCATGTTTCTTTTATAAATCGAAAAAGCTTTTGAACGTGATTCTATCAAAACAAAACATTTCAATAAGTAAGCTGAACATTTATGTGTGCAACTCAAATATGGCTAAAGTATTGATTTTTAACTTTTTAATCTCGAAAATGAACCATTGTTTTGAACTGACCTGCACATCACCTGGGAAGAAGACGACATGTTGTTGAGCTTCCGAGCCGCAGAAAATTACATCATTTCTTCGCTCGTCCAACCCACTGACATTGAGTAGCTTCACTGTCGGTAATTTTTCCATACAACGTATGTCAGTACTTCATTCACAATAAATTCAGCACAGTCGTGCAACTTGATAAAGACTTTTCAATATCTTCAAAGCACAGAGAAAATGCAAAGTAACACACGATTAGCTAACATTAGCATATGAATGAACCAAGTGGTTGGTTTTATTATTCAAACAATTAAACAGCATTATTAATATGTTTGTTAATCACTTCCACTTGTAAACAATACATTCAATAGAAACGTATTGCGACTGATAACTGAATACTTGTCGTTGGTGAATTTCGAAACCAAACAGGTTTGCTTTTGTTTCCGAACTAAAAACTACGAGCTAAAAACTTCGAAATTCTTTAACATACGCTTTCGATAAAGTTTGACGAACAGGTCAATGGACGGTTTATAGTTCGTAGTTTCTTTCTTCTAGTTAATTCAAGTCCGAGCACGTTCGAAACAGCTTTAGTGTGATGTCGAAGCACTCAATTTGAAAAAGTCCTTTGTTATGCTGGATGAAGTGAGATTAAAGTTAGCGCCCGACGACACAGTTCAACTATCGTCTGTCTTAGTTGTTCAACACGAGTATATTTGGTGTAACTACTTCAAAACATTCTTGTTAAGTTCCGTTTCTGCTTTTTCAAAGAGTTTAACATTTGGTCTTTCTCTTTAAATGTTACTTATTGGTAAATGAAAATGTGTGATCGCCATGTTGGAAAGCAATTTCAGTACTATCCGCAGTACTTTTGTGCAAACCCAAAAAGACGCGACCAAACTAATGAAAGCGATACACTGTGTGATACTGATAAAGGCGCCCTTTGAATAACAATAAACGTATAGAGTCTGGCGTTCTTGCTCATGTTTGGCTGGTTGCACGTGCACGATTGTTTTAATTGAATATAAAAGTGTTAAAACTGAACAATTTCTTCTATGTGAATGTTTTCCCATTTTTGCACAAGCTTTGAAGAAGCAAAATGATAATTACATTTTTATTGTCTTTCGAGAACTTTTCTATATTTTAAAAAACCTTCGATTTCTTCGGGCCTGAAGTAATCAATTAAGGCAAGATAAATTATTCTACTTTTTATAGAAGAATGCTTCATTTTTGGGCGAGGCTGAAAAAATTTCATATTATACGTATGAGAACAACGACCTCGACAAAATGTACTGCCTCTCATAAAAAAAAAATTAGCATGCACTCATTTTCTTTTTTTTTTTCACAGGTTCGAACGTTCCGAAGGGCAAACTATAAAGAAATCAAATGAGTGAATCAATGACTTTGTGCCGTAATGACTACACGCTTTTTTTATAAGAACAACGAGGCTCAGATTGGCCGAAATTTAAGAACAGTTTAAGAAAAAGCTGAGGTTCGGGCTTGATAACTAATTTTTTTGGAAAACTTTATTGAACTTGGATCTTTAACTGAACATTAAAGAATAAACAAGAAATGCTTCGCAGGAAAATAATCACTGGAAATCGTCTCGGGGAATCCAAGATAAATTGACCAAATTCGTTTTCCAATATATTCATAAACAATGCAACACTTTCGGCTTAGATTTTCTTCGGTTTAAACACACAGAGAAATAAGAACAAATTAAGATCAATTTGAGGCTAAAATCGCCAAAAGACTAAGAACAATGAGCCTAGGCCAAATTTAGTGGTTCTTATAAAAAAAAAAGCGTGTAATATAAACATCTTAATAACCGAGAGCGAGGTCTGTCCGGGAGAATATTTTGCCCGAGGTCTTTCACTGTACAGA
>JAOBAT010104191.1:0-15458 GCA_026413305.1 Hydrozoanthus tunicans
GATCTTTCCACTTTTCAAGTTCCTGGTAAGACGTCACAACCTATCTAATTTGCATATTTGAAAAACCTTTATATCTCGGCAACCGAAAGAGCTATTTTAATTAAATAAACGGTATTTTTCATCTTTTTCAACAAACTTTCTAACACTCTAAATTTCATAATTCCAATATATACACTTTAAGCTGGGGGGCATAGCCTCTAGCCCCTCATTTCTTACTGTTCATCTGTTTTGATCATTAAATGCCCAAAATTTAAGGTATGTCAGCAAACATCAAAGGAAGTTTCATCTCAAAATTATGGTAGTTTTTAAAATTGTTAAAAGACTATTAAATAAATGCACATATCTGGAATGATATTGGCTCAACAAACCTCTTCTTATTTTTTTTGAAGTGGTGGTAAAGAAACTCATACACCTGTAATTGAATAAAGTATATAAAATTATAACATACTTATTTGTAGTCTTATATGCTTATAATACACTATAAAAATATTTACTAGATGTACCCAAAAGTTACTGAAAGTGCCCTGAACAAGACCAATGTACGTTGATAAATTCTATCCAAATTAATACATGGTACCATGCCACAACAATAATTTGTGTATGATAATTTAAACCAATCTAGTAGTAATGTTAAAACTAAACTTACATACATAATTTTATTAACTGTCCAGTGTTTGCCAAACAGTAGAAATGTTAAAAATTAGTCTTAAAAAACTGTTCAGCATTTGGAAAATAAATAAAAGGTTTGTGAAAATTTCAGGCAGTTTTTATAGTGGAAAGAAACTTGGCTAGTAGAAAATTGGTTTTGGCTAGTAAAATCAAAGTTGTCAATAGCAACTTAAATGCAAAAACCCAGGGCTTGAGACTATCTTTTTTGCTCACTAGCCTCAGTGGCTACTTGACAACTTTGTATGTCAGTTTTTTTGGAAGAACATTTTCTGCACAGACCTTATTAACCTCAGCAAGTTTGACTCTTCCTCGAACCAAAGACGAAACACTCATAAATTCTTCCTCTGTTACTGGAACATAGTCTTTAGATTCTCTGCGGGTCTTAGAAATTGACCGTTTTGTTTCCTCTGTTGTACCAATAAAAAACAAATTTATAAATTCAGTGACAGATTTAAGCAACTTGTTTTTAAAATTTTTCTAGTAACCATTAGATGGTTACAAGTAGATTCATAGAAGTGATCATACATTGTTGCAATGCCAGGTTATAAAGTTTTAAAATGGTAAAGATTCTGAGTTCAATGGCTGATTTTAATAACAGTAATGTTTCTTTCTTTAAAGTCCCTATCAAGCTTATTTTTTTAAGTTCCAGATGAAAAATAGAACCATTTAATAATAGTAATTTTTGAAAATAGAACCTTTTCTCACCGTCCCTGTTACATTTTTTAGACTTGAAGCGTACAGTGATGACGTAACAGGAGGCATATGATGTGGCACGAGGCATGAAGCAGAGACAATCTTTTTTATCTCAAAAAATTCAATTCTGACTATAATAGTCACATTGTTATAACTTAGATCTATGAAATATTCCCTTGAAATTGTTTGAAACAAAGATTTTATGACATTTTTTAACAGAAATGTAATTTCTTAAACAAAAACCACATGACTCACTGCTGATATGTCACCAGTTATCAGTCCCCAGCCTGCTCGGTCAAAACTTACATTCCAATCTTTTTTTGATTAAAAAGCATACTTAGACTTGAAATTTTCTTTGGTTTTCGAATTTTGAGTTCACAGATGACAACAGTTTTAATCCAAAAAATAAAAAAAACAAGCTCGATAGGGACTTTAAAAGTGAAAGTGTCTATGGCATGTGATATTTTGTTACTTCTGTCAGTGACAGTATAGATCCTCTTTGCTAAATTGGGAATAAGGGTGACAACATTTTTTTGGAAATCTTTTATTGTTCTCAAGATATTAAAACATTTAACATTTTTAACTGGTGGCATCCGACATCACTTGGTGTACAGACGAATTTTCAATTTTTTTTATAAATCTGCTACAAATCCATAAATAAACCTTTGGATGAATTTAGGTTATCTTCAAAATGTTTAGTGAAACTTGTTGTCATGGAAACAAACTAGGGTCTAGGCTCCAAATGAGAATTTTTTAATTAATGAGGTTTTTTCGCCAAACCAGATCTAGAGGCTTTATTTTCATACAAAGTCACTGCTTGAGGCCCATCATTTAGATGACCATTAATCATATGGAAACACATGCATGTTCTCTTTTGCTATGTTACTCACCAGGTGATGCTTGTTCTCTACATGAGTGATTATCTAATACTGATCCAAACGACTCATCACTTTCATCCAGCATGTCAATGTTGGCTCGCGCTTCATGCCGTGTTAAATGAAAAATTCATCAAGAGTGGAAGAACATGAAGTACAAATCAGGTCTTTAGCATACAATTGTTAAGGTCAATTCAAAAGCCAATGAGTTGCAACCCAGGCATAAAAATATGACTAATAGTTAAAACATTCTCTGGTTGAAAAATAAAAAACATGAGAACTTTGTTTATGTCTGAAACTGACCTTGTTGATGCCTTTTGTGCAATTAAAATCTTATCTAAATATAATTATCTGATATAATTGATATAATAATAAAATGTTCTCGGGTTGAAAATTTAGAAACATAAGAATTTTTTGTATGTCTAAAATTGCCTTTGTCGATGACTTTTATTTGGTTAAAATCATTTTCTAATTAAATTAGTGTTGCTCTAGGCATGCTCTGCTACATTTGAACCTTCTTGCAATAATTGTTTTGTGTTTCTTATTTGTTCATTGTGTTGAAGGATCTTCATGATTTACCAATATAGCACTAAGAGCCAATCAGAACATTCCAAGGAATTTTGCAGATGACATATTTTTGTAAATAAAGATAATTAACGAACTTGGTTGATGAAAACAAAATTCCAGAGTTTTATATTTCCAGAAGTTTCCAGGGTAGCAAAATAACTTTTGTAACCCCTAACTACCACAATAGCAAGGACTGGTATATTAATCAATTGTCTCATTCTTTAAAAACATTTACATGTAGCATGAAAACCTTTTTATACATAATAACTGATCCAAATCACAAAATGATTGCAAGCAAAATGCTTCAGTGGAATTCAGTTTGTTTGTTATTGAGTTGAAGTATTTTCCACAAAATTCTAGCAGTATTCCAGGAGTACAGAGAAATTTTACAACTGTTTTCCTTGGTACTGGAGGGAAGTTTCAAAATCCAGAAATTTTCTAGGAATTCCAGGAGTAATGTAGGCTGTGTAGACTTTTTCAATTGAAATAAAAAATATCATTTGTAAGAATCATGAATTATTTATCTTACAAGTGATATTTTTGATTTCAATTGAAAAGGTCTTATATAAGAATGATTTACAAAATAGGGGGAATAAATTATTAGCAAGTTTTACTCTTTTGGAACAAGTGAGTGATTGCTCACTCATATAATTTTTAACCAATTCACCTGAAGCAAAGGACCTTTCTCCAGCAACTGTTTCCAGGTACTCCTCATCTTTAGTTTTAAGTGAGATCTGTGGTGTATTTGAAGACTAACAATTAAATAATTGTTTTCACAGCTAATTCTATCATTAAGTCAACTAATACATGTTTTAATTAAGGAATAAATCTTAGAGTGCCTGTTAAATGAAAAATTTTATTGTCTCTGTGGGCAGACCAAAAATTTTGTGAAAATCTTTTACGGTTCTCGAGATAATAACTTTTAATGTTTTCACCTGACGACAATAAGGTCACTTTGTTTACAGGCAATTTTGCATTTTTCTTAAAATCTGCTGCCAATCCATAACCTTTGGATGATGTAGCCCCCCCCCCCTTCTTGTTAAGACTTGGCATTTCCACCCTCTCCCAAATAGTTTCTTTCCCCCCTCTCTCGAACCACCGTTCACCTCTCTTGTGATAAATCATGCATGTCGCATGACTTGTTACATACCTGAGGGTTTCGTACAAAACGTCGAACCAAAAAAATCATATGTCTAGAAAGAGATTCAAACAGTTTGTTTATAGGTTTTTTAGTTCTCACAATTATTATAAATATGTACAACTGATCTTGATTGCTACTAAATAATATCAATTTTTTTTACCTGGGCTCCTGCTTGATGCTGGATTTTTCGAATTTGCTCTTTAGTTGACACCAGATTTTTGGAGAGAAACCTGCTCAACTCCTACAATTATTATAACTTAGATAAGCAAAACTTAATTAACAAAACTCTTTCTTGCTAAATAACCTATAATAACTTGCGTGCCCCTACTTTCTATTCAATGTTTTTCAATATTATTTTAATAATAGAAATACACATACAAAATTAGATAATTATAATAGTATTAGTATTACTAATACAATTATAATTGTATAATTTTGTATACGGTCATTTACTGTTAGAATTGCTTGTTTTTATTTGTTTTTGTGTTTTAGTAGTTTTTTTGGGAACCCATTATTTGAGCTGTGCTCTATCAGTTAATCCCTTCCCCAGTTGATAAAATTGTAAATAAAAATAACTAAAAATTCAAATCAAATATTAAAATTAAACACAAAATTGAAAATACATCAAATATCTTTTTATTTAGCAAACTAGTCACAGTTGCTGACCAGGGCCAGTTGTTCGACAGCAGACTAACTTTAAACCAGGGTTAACTCTTAACAAAACCTATTGGTTGCCATGGTAATTAACCCTGGATTACGGCTAATCGTCTTTTGAACAGCTGGGCCCAGAATAATTTACAAAAACAAAAAAAAAAATACAAAAAAGTAAGAGTAAAGAGCTGAGTCTGGTTACCTGTTTTTCTTTATGTATTTCTGCTGCTTTATTCTTATAAACCTTGAGCTCTTCCTGAACTTTCTTGAGCCTCTCAAGTAGTTTCACTGGATTTAACTACAAACAAAGTAAAAAGGTAAAGTGTGATCAAAGGCACTTTACAATAATCAGTTTACCCCCAGCGGACCAGAAGCACATACATATACCATTGCCTCAGACCTCATGAAATATTTCTCACAAATTTACAATGTTCCAAGTTGTCCAAATAAAAAAAATGACATGGCGTCTCATAAACCAAACTTTAAAACTGGCAAAATTTGAACTGTATAATATTCAATACATCACTTTAATTTAGAGTTTAGTAGTATAAAGTTCTTTCATGGCTTTTCCAAAGCTATTATTAAAGGATAAATTTTTGGAGTAAGATTTTGTGACCTCAGTATTAAAGTCAAAGCCAATTCAAGGGTTGAGTGCAAAATCGTTGTAAGTGACTTTTGATGGAGTTATTGTTTCTCCCAACATTATCCCTATTATCTCTTCATAACCATTGGGAGAATTAAGCATTTCATACAAAGTCGCTTACATTGCACTTGCACTCACCTTTCAATTTACTGAGTCTCAGAAAATCGACTTTAAGACCGTACTATACAATGATATTACTAAGGCTCATCATTTCATATGTTTAAGACCATCAAGTTGGGATTCCAGAAAAAGTTATTTTTTAATCAAGGATTTCCTCGACCAATACCTTGTAGATAGTTAATTTACATATTTTTCTTAAAATATCTACCTCCGGTTGATCAATCTCGGTGAATTTCTGTGAAAACTCAGTTTCGAGTCGTAAGGAGACGAAGTTGAGATCAGAATCCGCCTTCTGAAACTGAAGAGTAAGGAAAAATGTTTAAGTTATATTCGATTATACTATACGACCATGCTTCGGCCTCCGCTGATCTAGGTCGGTGCCGTATTTTTTTAAATTCGTATTTGGCGCCAAAGCAAAGGTAAGAAATATTGACAACTGGGTTGAACACTTGCGTTTTTGTACTTTTGTACTTTGCGAAGTAAAGCAATTTTGAAAACCAAGACGGTGAGGTATGAAAGAAAAATGTAGCTTGCTCGGAGAAGAAAACAAACTAACTTACCAGTGCTTCGAGTTTGTTCACGGCAGCCTCCATATTGTCCGCTCCGCTCTGTCTCGGGCGCACTCGGTCGGAAACAATCGCGCGTGCTAAGACTGGAGACTAGTACTCAGCACCCGTTTCTTTATTCACCTGTGCAGACTAGCTAGGAGTGCAAAAGCGACAAGATGGAAAGTGTTCTCTTTGAGTTTTTATTCACCTTTTTGTTGGGAATTTTGCCAGGGAAGGTTTTAAGTACGGGGGAAGTTATTTATGCAGTAAATGCAGGCGGACCAGCTCATACCGATTTGAATGGAGTCCATTATCAAGCCGATAAATTGTCTATGGGCACAGCTTCCGACTTTGGCAAATCGCTCACAATTGGTCGCGTGGCACCGCCGGATCAAATACTGTATCAAACAGAACGTTATCATCTGTCGAATTTCGGATATCAAATCCCTGTCAAAGAAAAAGGAGAGTACGTTTTAATCTTGAAGTTTTGTGAAGTTTACTTCCAAGGATCGCGATTGAAGGCAAGTCAACTTGTAATGGTTCATGTAGTTTTCACTCAAATAATCCGTTTTGTTCTAAATTTCATGGTATGTGATAGGATGTTGTTTAGGACGTTCCTAGTATTTATTTATTTATTTACCTTAGATTTTCAAACTAATTACAGTTGTTGAATCGTGATACGATTGTTAACGTTTTGAGAAAATGTTGACAAATTTTTATTTTTCCACTAAACCGCTGGTGTGGCAAACACTGCAGTTTGTTTGACTAATCAATTACCGCCCAAGCTGTAACTCTCAACTTCCTTCTGTATCAATCTTTAAAAAAAGTCATTGATAAAAGTCAATCTTTAAAAAGGCATTGACAAAAGTCATTAATCTTCTTTTAAATGAATAAAATAAACAGTTTTTCAACACCTTGTTATTGTTGGAACCTCAAATTTGTTCTTGATTCGGTATTGCCTCGGTGTTAAAATCAATGTGTGTCGCGATGCTATTGGTGGTAGTTGAACTCGCGGGCTTTCCTCTGAACCAGGTGACGCATTCATTGCTGTACTGTTCGGGAATATCGACTTCCTTGTTTTAATAAAGAACTAAGTTGAAAAAGACCATCTACTTCAGGAAGATTTGAAACCAGGACCTTTTACAAAGTGCTTAATTACTTGCTGTGCCTATGAAGGGAAAAATTAATTTGTAAACTTTGTTTACAGGCAACTTTGCAATTTTTAAAAATCTGCTGCAAATCCATAATCTATGGGTTGATTTGAGCCAAATTGGCCCAATGACCTATCTACCTTTGATAAACATTTTACCAGCACAAGTTTGGCTTAAATTTTGAATGCTACAATGTTCTATATTAGCTCTAAGAACACATCCAAGGCACGATTTTTCATCTTTTTATTTAGTGCATTTGTCTAACATTACATATAGATCTTCTTATTGTTTGTCAATCAGTTATGTGCAGAAATGCATGCACATTGGGGATTCGTAAATCAGGCATAGTGCATTTTTTGCATAAAATTTTTCTGCAAGTAAAGGTTCAGTGGAGAATGATGTGTTATGCAAAGTTGTCTCAAACTGCAGGATATAGCATTTCAGATACCTTAATTTTCAAATTCTTTTGGGGAGCATGCCCCTTGATCCCCCTAGAAACTTGTACCTTTGATGTTTGAATACACTCATGAGTGGCTGACATTTGAGTGATCCAGTAACACTTGGGTCGTAAACGCCAGGCATGCAGCTTTACCAAAGATAATTTTGGCATCAGAGGTCAACTTTTCTCTTTCGCAAAAAAATCCTCGGAATAGGGTCTTTTGGATTTGTTAAAAAAGCCGCAGTGGAAATAGATACTTGTAAGCATATCAATATCGGGGTCTTCCCCCCCCCCCCTCCAATAAGGTTGACATAAAATCTCAAGATTTTATATTTCTGGGGGTTGACAGCCGTGCAACAGATATAAACATGTAATGTAACACAAATATGTAAAGCCAAAAATAAACACTTCTGAGATCAAAGTTCGATTTATAAATGCAAACTTTCTGTTTGTTTATGAAATATTTTGGTGTTAATTCACATTTTCGACCAACAACTTGATAAGGAATGCGATCACTTAAAGTTATTGTAAGTATACTACACTAATTTTTATTATAAAAGCCATCAAAATTATTGTAATTCCTTTGAGGATTGATTAGGAAATAAGTACAAAGTCAATTTCCAAACATTAAAATTAATAAAAGTACAAAGTTTTATAATGATTGGTTTATAATTTGATGGAGATATGAAAACTGGATAATTTTTCAATGAGTTTTATGGTGGAAAGGCATCAGCCTCATTTCCATGTTTTCCCCCTTGCGCTTCTCAGACTGTAAAAATAAGGGCAGAAGATCAAGTTGCAAAACTCCATATCTACATTGGTTTTGGGAAATGTTTTCAAAACTTTGCAGTTTGGCTAATACTGATGCACTGAATTTGATTCTGGCCAGAGTTTCTTGAAGTAATTAAAAAAAGAATATTTTCTTTGTTAAAATGGTCTATTACTAGAAGAACAAGTTTATTTTTCATGCTTGTTTGTTCTCTTATAACGACTTTTGTATAAAAGGTATTTGATGTTGCGGTGAATCAGCATGCGGTTATCAAGGGCTTAGATATATATGACAAAGTGGGCCGTGGTGTGGCGCATGATGAGTACATTCCATTCAAGATTAGTGACAATCAACTCCATGTTGATGGAGAAACTCTACCATTTGGAGGTCAGCTTTATGTTGAAATGATCAAGGTGAGTAATCAAACTACCTTATAACCAGTCCCCCTCAAAACAATTTAATATAGTGTTTTTCTACATCAGTTTCTTGTCCACTTGAATGATTTTTTTTAAAAAAATTGAAAAAAGTTACAAAAAGCCCAAGACACACAATGGATGTAAAAAATTTTAAAAAATTGAAAGTCAATTTAACAGTTAAGCACACAAAAAATCTTGAGTGTAATCACAGGTGGAGCTCAATTTTTTTAAATTAAAAAGCCTGGGAGTTCCCATTGAGGAGTTTGTTGCAGATTAAAATAGTTTGATTTTTGTCGTTTACAAAATCTACCATCTTCTACTCTTATTTTGCTTTCTTCATTGCTCTGAACAGATACTTTTGGTAAAAATTTTTCACAACTTGCAAGTTAGAGTGCTTTAACAGATTGCCTCATTTCATGATTCGTTGTACAAAGAAAAAATGTACCAAATACTGTATTAAATATTTCTTGGACTATAAGTCGATTTTCTGAGACATTTAACTAGGATTCAAAAGCTTTATTTTTGTATTTGTCATTGTAAATTAATCTGCTCATGCTTAAGTTACCTGACTTGCTACATGGCTCAAGTAACAAAAGTATTTTTTTCTTACAAATCTTTCATTGTCTTGAATGGAAAATTCTTTAATTACTAAAAAACTTATCCTACTTCAATTCAGTGGATAGTGGCTTAATGAATATCTTGCTTGCACCTTCGATGGTCAGTAGGATATTCTGCCACTATCCACCTCAATTGTAATAGAATAAGAGTAGAATATTTTATTTTTCTCAGGGCTATTATGACAACCCCAAGGTGAATGCAATTGTCGTTATGAAGGGATCATTAGATGGTAAGAGTGTCTTCAAATTGGTTACATTTTTGTAGTCAGTATAGTACTAATAAAATATGCTTTGTTAATTAAAAAAATATATGGTCTTAGTACCAAATATAAAATTAAGATTATCTAGTAATTAATGTAATAAAATACATAATATAATATTGTGGCAGAAAGCAAGTTAAAAATGGCTGGCTCTAGTTAAAAAAGACTTGTAATGTCTGGTCGCCCTAGAGAGTGGTACAGACAATTTGGCAGAAGGTCTGATATTAGCATTATACTATATCAACCAAAGTGCCTCATTTTTGTGGTTACTGCAATGATAGACAATTGCAAGCCACTGTCATCACCAGGTTAAAAGAGACTGTCCAAAACACAGCTACTTGAAGCCCAACGAGTCAGCAGACATCACAGAAAGCAATCAGTTATAGGCCTTAAAATTTTCCGCTGCAATTTGCTGTCCACTGCCTCTCCTTTAGTGCCCTTGAAACATTTTAACATTTTCGTGTTTTTGCCATGCTATGGCCAATGGAGTGGATAGTGTGTTAGACTTAAACTCAAAGGTTGTGAGTTTAAGCCCTGGTCAAGTCACTATGTTGTGTCTTTAAGCAAGACACTTTGTCCAACTTGTTACAAAGATTCCTTATGGAACACTTGGTTCAAGAAAGGTTTTAACTAGCTTTATAAAAGATAAATGATTTCTGAAAGAGTTTAGTAGTGAGTCTGTGCCATTGATTTAATTTTAACTTCTTTACTTGTATTTTGCAAGCTTCCAAGTAAATAGTAAAAAGTCAATATCAAGTTTTTCAGAGATGAATATGGGGTTAGTTTCCAATTTTTTTGCATGTGTATAGTAGGGAAGAATTTCTTGCTGAAGTTGTTTGTTGACAATATTTTTTGAAATAAAAAATGTTTGCAACATCTGAAAATAATTTATCCAGTTTTCTCAGTAGAGCTTAGGGTCTTAAGTATTAGTCAACAGTTATTGATTGTAATTATATAAAGCATTCAGTAATAATTTTTCGGTTTTTTAATTAGAAGATTTTAGGAATTGTTAGAGAGACCCCCTTATTTTTTCATTATGGGGTAACCTGCGAACCGTTTTTCGTAAAAATGATATTCTTTTTTTGCATTAATGAGAACTCTGGTTTGGGGTTTTCTTTTGCTGCCATTGAGGTTGGTTTTTTTTGTGCAATGATTAGATGTTCCTAAGCTGCCACCCATCCCAGGAGCACCTAATGAAGAGGAAGAGGAAAAAGAGGAAGCTGAAGACTTGAAAGAGGAAAAGCCAAAAAAACAGCGCAAAACATCAGGGCCTAAAGCTATTGATCCTTACGCAAATGACGAGAGCAGCATGCTGTACCCCATTGCAATTGCAATTGGTGTCTTTTTGCCAACATTATTTTGTCTATGCAAACTGTGATAAATTAGATAGAGAACACTGAAGTCGTAACTTATTTGTATGTGGTCAAAATTAAACCTAGCACGTGCTATTTAAAATGTTTTACTTGGAAACAAAACAAGTACAACGATTCCTTTCTTTTACAATTTTGTCATGTGCAAGATGACATAAATATTTTTTTGCAGAATTTTTTTGCAAATATACGAGACAGTGTTCTCCTCTTTTGACTCTTGTTTTATATGCAAAGAAACTGTCTTAGGTTACATAGATATCAAGGTAAGCCATTAAGGTACTGTTGGTTTTTGACCATCCTGAAATTCCTAGTATGACATGCTGTGCAAGAAAATATAAAGGCATGTCTTGCAAGTGCAAATATCTTTTCTGTCCAAAATATAATGAAAGCATATCTTGAAAGTGTAAAAATCTTTTTATTGTCCTTTCTGTCTAAGAAAATATGAAGGCATATCTTTCAAGTACAAATACCTCTGTTTCAAGTACATTTTAATCATGGTTCGTATTGGTACTGTAACTTTCATTCTGTATCAGGAAAAAAGAGATAAATCCTCAGAGACAATATAGGATTGTGGGTATGCATATTGTTCATTCTCAACATCTTTGTACATGAAGCAATTGAACCCTTAGTTGAGTTTAGTATCACTGTGAGGGATAGCAAATAGTCTCTTAACGAGGAACTGAACTCTAAAATCAACATTTTTTAAATGAAATCCTTTAAGGTGTTGAGAACATATCTAAATTTTGTTTTCTTGTGTCACACTGATTTCCAGAGTATTTCTAGTTTGCATGTGCGTGTTTCAGGTCGTTTAGGGTCATTGAGTATGGGTGCTTATCCACTTGTCAGCAGTAAATGAAGGTAACGGGTGATGTACGATGGGGAGCGTGAGAGCAGTTTTTGTTATAAATTTGCTTACACAGTCAAGAGCAAGTTACAACTTACATTGAGTGCAATATCTCACTCCAATGATGAATTAATTTCAGTCCGAGCCAGTTCTTACCCATATCTGAGGTCATAGCCTCATTCTCTCTCCGCTTAACCCCTATTTCTGAGCCCTCGGTACATTGTGGCAAGTAACGTGTTTTAAATTTGAATTTCTTGAAAAGTCAGCACGATACAAGGAATTTTTTTTAGTATGGTTTTTACACTCTGTTAAATGTTTTGTTCGACAAAAGTTGATTTTAGGGTTCAGTTCTGCAAATTATGGCTAGTTTTCCAAATCTCCTTATTGTTTTTTGTTGTCTTAAGTTCTCTTATAATTTTTTTCAATCTCAGTCTCAGATTTTCTAGCATCCTCAGCATTTTCAGCAGAGCTCAAAATCACTTGATTTTTTGTATCTTAATTATTACTCTATTCACTGCTTTCCAAAGTCTCTGGCTTGGATTTTAAAAGGCTTTTTTGTCATCTTGGACAGTCTTGGATTTACCTTTTGCTACCCATTGTGTTGTTAACATTGTAGTTAACTTGTTCAAAGTGTCTGAAAAGTAGATGTTAAAGATAACTTTTCATATTAAAGTTCAAATTTTGAATAAAAGTGAGTCACTGTTCTTGGAGTCCTTAGTATTCTTGGCAGCAAAAAGATAAATTAAATGATATCACATTTAAAAATTCTCACGGAAATAAATAATCAATATGAGACGTATTGTTTCTCATTTTTACACATTTATTTGTTTCAGTTGTTGAAACTTCCAATTCAAACAATCTTATAAGAAATGATTTTGAAATACACGACTCAAGAAAAGTTAATGATAAAAAGCGACGTTACAGCGCATCTTTCTAGTTAATGAGATGCTATGTATTCAAAATCTTAAACCAGAATTGAAAGTACAGACTCTGCTTCGTGCTAAAGTGTTTAATTTTAAAATTAACATAGTTACTCAACTTACGTAAATAACTTAGCCTTTTGCATACTGCTTCTTTTTATTTAACCTTAATAATGGCCGTGCCCAATGCACCAAAACATTGGTTTTTATTGTTAATATTTCTTTTGTCATGTAATTCAAACAATTTTTATTGAATAAATTTGTCAGCCATAGTAAATAATAAATACAATTTCCGAAGAAAGACTTGCTATAAAAACCAAATTTCCAAAGTGATGGAAGATGAATTGAGTTTATAAAATGTATCTGCTGTCTTAACACAGTAAAAGTAGGCAAAATGCTCCTGTAACAATATTAACAGTATAAATAAGTTATTTGTAATTCTAGTCTTTCAAGATTGCAATATTCCTCAGCAGAAAAAATATCCAACAGAATAAACAATAAAAATGTCTTTGTGGCTCGCAGCAAATTTCTGTCAAAAATTTTAATAGTTCAAAAAGGGAGTCTACATATTATAGATTTTGCCTTAGTTCAACAAGGAAGTAGGCAGGCATAGTTATTGTTTTAAATAAACCCATAACTAACAATAAAACATGCCAGTAATTAAATACTTTTTAACCAATTTATTAGAAAGTACAAAATTTTGTTAATTCGTTAAAATTATTTATCCACTTGTTGTCATCAAATTTTAAATTAAAGTTAAATCTTTTATATGAAAATTGTAAATCAATCCTTTGCACTCCTTGCCAAAGAAATAACATTTGTTTGAAAAAAATTGTTGAAGTTATTCACTTTTAGGCCACTTTCATGGTTAACCCACAACCCCACATTTTGATGCAGTTAGCAGATCTAGAGCGGTTTTGCAAACAATTTTTTTCAGAAAATACACAGTTTTAAGCAGCATCCTAATTTTAATTACAAACTTGTTTGATAAAAAAACAACCTCTTTTTGAAACAAAATTTTTACAGTATCCGGGAAAAAATGAAAGTATGCAATCAGACACATACAAAAAACATGCCAGGAACAACCAAAACTGAATTGTAGATTAATTTATCACCAGTTGTGTTACTTTACAGTCTAATATTAAATTTTGGATGTTTTTTGTTTCTGGAAAAACTCGGTTTTAAGCTGCAACCCCTAATTCAGAATAATGCTGCTCTCAATATTTTCAAATTTGTGAAAGAATGGTGCAGCTTAAAAGTGAATAACTGCATGGTACTTCAAGTCCTTAAAAGTTCTTCAAATCTCCGCATCTCAACTGCTTAGCCTTTGCTTACCTCAAATTCAATATGAAAGTTTAATTAAGGCAGTCTTGAGCTTAGTGTTGAATTTCACATGCGACAAATCTAAGGCTTGCATTGAACATTCTAATTTATAAATTATGTATAGCTCAGCTCATTTACATTGGATCCAAGACATGTTAAGAACTGTTCACAAATTGAAAACAAACCTTTGTGTTGTGAAATTTAATAAGTCTCACAACTGCCAAGCTTTCGAAAAAAATTTTATCTGTACTTCTGTATCGTTTTCATTCTTGAGAAAAACAAATAGGCTCAATTCAGTTAGAGGTCAAAGGACTACACATGCCCTAAATTATTCAGCTATGACAAAATGTTGTTCAGAAATGGAAGGAGCAGGCATAGTTTCAAGTCTCAACATTAAAAATGACCCTACATAAAATCAAAATATTTCTAAGGAAATGTTAATGTTAAAATGAGTACAAATCTTTATAAAATTTTCTATTTCTGTTGCCTGCCACTTTAACATATCTGAATAATTAGTTGAAACTTTGCCATTTTTGCTCTTTCCCATTTTTGATACCATTTTTTCAAAGCTGATTGGTTTAAGACAGGTGTGGTCACGGCCTTTCCCTGCAAAAGGCAATTAAGAGCTCTATCTTAATTCTGAGCAAATGTGAAGTTTTTAGAAATATTTGAAATGGTTTTGGTACTGCCTTACAACTAGATAAAAAATGAAGTGCTTTGGCCTGCAGTACTCAAGTGGCAATGCTTTCTGCACAAAACCATTAAAGTTGCTTGTTGTGGGTGACACCAGATGAATCATTTTTCACAACATAGTTTGAATGGGAGCTACCGTTTGTAAGGACTGCTTTTTCTTCAACAGTTGTTTTCGACAAAAATTTTAAAACTCCTTTAACTATCATGATGAACCAGTAGACCTGAGGAAGGAGAAGAATAAAGCATCCAAGGTTGCACTTGAATGGTACTGTTGCTGGAACACTAAGGAAAGGAACTCCAGATACCACAGAATACTTCCAGTACATAAAGGGGAAGAGTAGTATTCGACACAAAAAGAAAAATATAGCCAAGCATAAACCATTGATGATGTACAGCAGTGTACCTCGCTTGCCAAGCTGAAAAGTTAATATTTAAAAAAAGTTAATAATCAAGTTACATAAAATTTTCTAACAGGCCCAATGCCGGAAGTAACATTCTCTGGAGTCACTAATAATCAACAAATATTCCAAGACCATGCATTGGATATGAGATAGTAAATAGCCAAAGAGGCACGTAGTGCCAATTGGCTATAAATCATCTCATATCCAACAAGCGTGAATGGAATAATTGTTTTATCAAATTTAATTACTTTTCTAAACTCTTCCATACTTTAAAATAACAGCTAAATTTTATTTAGAACCTATTTTTTGGCTTTGCAAACACTACAGTCAGTTTCCATATTTGGTGAA
>JAOBAT010104202.1:0-15457 GCA_026413305.1 Hydrozoanthus tunicans
GCACTAATAGTGGTTATTGTGGTTCTTATAATTACCAACTCGGTTTCACTGTGGAAGTTGAGAAGAAGGAAATGTAGCTCCAAAGATGATGAAAACTATGACAAGGTCTCTCATTCTACTGGAAAAATGGCTCTAAGGTTACGAAAAGAATCTAAACAGACTAACGTAAAAGCCTTCGACATCACTGGTGGAAAAAATATCCAAGAAAACGCTTTAAAGCAAAGAAAGGTACCTCCAACCTCATTGAAAGACAAACGTCCATGGCAGAACCCCGAGGATTACATGGAACTTCAGGTGGCCAGTGGACGCCATCTTTCCAAGGTCTACGCAAGTCTGAACAAGAAAGGAGGAAACATTGGTAATCAAGCTTCATTATCAACCAATCAGGAGGAAGACTTGTACGAAGAAATGCCGTCCGAAGCATGAGCCACACCTGAAAACTTTTCTCAATTTTCCTTTTGTGTAGCAGTAGGATCACTTAATTGCATTCCGGTTTACATCGTTATACTTATAACAATGGCTTTAAAAACTATTAAATCTCGAAGTTTAAGCTTATTTTCTAACCACCAATGTGTTAAAGATGACACAGTTCAGAATTTAACCTTGTAGCACATTTTTGAATAGTAATGTGTCGTTGCAAAAGCGGTCTCTTTCGACTGCACGTGGTTTAATTTTAGTCAATAGCAAATAAACGTTTGTTGTTCCTTATGACCGAAGAAAGTCTCTTATTCTTGTTCTTGGATTAGAAATGTTTACGCAAACACTTTTTTGCACCTAGAAATTGCCTATCATTTTAGTGCATATCTCTGTTTACGCTTGTTAAAGCAATTGTTAGTCTTAGATTTCTAGATGACGGATCTATCACATAAAGAGTTTCCTAAAGAATTCGTTATTAAGTAACAGTACAGTCAAGACTCTCGCCAACAAGTTTAGCTTTACGTTAAGAGGTTAATAGTCTCTGACCGCCTCCATTTTACCAAGTTTATTTTTGTTTTCACAAATTGTCGTGCCATGGCAAAGTCATTCAGGCCGCAGTTTTAACCTCAAATCGACACGGTTTTAGAATTAAAATTCTTTAAGCCAACTTTTAACGACGTGTTATAAGAATCTGATTTTATTTGTAGCATCAATTTTGCCACTGTATTTCAAAGTAGCAGAACCAGAAACAAGAAACAATACAGTAAAAAAATCTTTCGTTATGCAGCGTGATCTTGCTTTAACTTCCGGGTAATATTTTTCATTTAATCTAACAGATCAGAGGTTATTGAACAAAATATACTTTGTAGACTATGAGGCACAATATCTAGTAAAAACAAAATGGCTGTGCCTTCCGCTTCGTTCTCCTTCTCCCTTCAATTCCCGTTCTTGCTTTTCCGTCACTTCAACTCCCCGTCTGTCCCCTCAATTTTTCCTATTATCTCTCTATCCCTTCAATCCGGTTCGTTCTCCTCTACCCCTTCCGCCCTTTCAATTTCTTGCCTTATCCTTACGTTCATCCATATCCTCCTTTACCCCCCTGCCCCTCCCCTTTAGTCAACTATCCTTTAAATATTTTTTTCAACTGGTTTTTATTAACAAAATTGACAACTCACTCGGACAACAAACTGCTCTCTCTAAGTTGTCACCTCGACACTGTAGTCCGTCATTTTCGGGTGAAGGCTGAGTACATCCTTGCGTTCTCTGAATATATCTCGGAGTGACGTAATCCTCCTTTCAAGATAGGTGACGTTTTCTCCAGGCTGACCAGCCACCATTTACTAAGGGATACAAGCACTTGTTTCAAACTAAGTTTTTTCTCAAACTTACATTCATTATGCCGAATTCTGGAAGCGATGTCAACGGTAGGAAGTATTTGCATCTTACCCTAATTAAGATTGCTTTTGATTTTTAAAGTTTTGTTTGTATGTAGCATCTGCTGTGTTCTTAAAAATGTTGCATATAAATTCTAACCTGATAAAGGCGGCGAGCTAAAACCAAAACATTTTAATTCATACTTAGTGCTGTTGTTTTAGTAAACGATTGTTAATCGGGGTTTAACTTTTGCTTAGCAAGACCGCTCTTCTCTGAAACATTCAAGCTTTGGGTTTTCTTATCGCAATTTTCAAAATGATGTCAATTATCCATTATTCTCAGTAGAGGGTTTGTTGCAATTTCTTAATCTAAGTTTCTGTTTAGATTGTTGGCCAGCATCAGAACGGCACTCGGAACGTTAACTCCGCTCTCCCCAGCCACCGAGCACTAAGAAGCAAAATGTCTCATGACAAGTCTAAACTTTTAAAAAGCCTCAAGCTTGTTTCTTCGCTATTATAGCAAAACACATTTGTAAAGAAAGAGAGATCAAGCTAGAGCAATAGAAAAATTATCAAATTTTCACTCACCAAAATTGGCATAGTTTGAGCAATCTGTAAAGAAGGGAAAAGGATCTTGGAAGTTTTAACAGGTCACATAAATGTTTCTCTATTAATGCGAAAACAAATGTTTCAAATTCTTACAATTTAAGGGGCAGATTTGAATTATTATAAAATAAATAAAACAAATATTTGAATGCTAATAGAGCTTTTGTTTCTTTTCCGCAGGCCCATTCTGTACTCCTAAGAAAAAAGTCCTTTGATAAACGTTCTATTACGCCCGCGCCTTTATTCACTGCATATCATGAAGAACTATTTTTTTAGGGTAAATTTATAACTGAGAGCTATTTTTTGAGGGGGAAATTTTTTATCTCTTGTTCTTTTTAGGGCAATTTTTGGACTTTTCCGACAGTCATCCCTACCCCTTTGACCTTGAAGTATTCTTTGTGCTGTTCATTACTATATATTTCGTCATTGATTATTGTAAGCCCGCGGTGATATTTTTTTAATTACACATGCATTGTAAACATTCTTGTCATCTAAGTTCAGAAACAACGTTCTTATAAGAAGCAAAAGTTTACCTCGGAAGCGCGATACTGACTTTTCGACCTTGAAAAATGTCATGTTTTGTAATCCCCTAAATGATAGTAAAATGAGCCATGAACATGCAAGTTAATTGTTTTGAAAGAAACAGGTAAAATATCAACCCTAACAACTTGTTTCGGTCAAACAATTTCACATACAATTTAAAGTACTTCCGCAAAAATGTTTTTGGAATTTTGTCAAATTGATTTTTTTACAGTGGTTCAAACTAGCAAAACTTTCAGCCATGTCGGTTCACAATCGCGTTTTCGAGGGACTGGGTTGTGACATCATTCCCGACTTGTGATATTGAGCAAATGAGATATTTTCTAAGGGGCAAAAGAACTAAGAAATTTACTAGGAATTTGAATCCACTTCTGAAAAAAAAATCTCTGGTATCGATTCATTTATGTCCATCTTGTTCTGTTTTGAACCAGAGATAATCGGAAATGACGTCATAACCCAGTCCCCTTAAAACGTACGTGATCGTGAACCAACAAAATCCTAACCTCGTTTGTGTATAGAAGATCGATAGCAAGAAAGACGATTTCAAGAAGTCTTTTCTTAAACGTCCTTACTTTCCAAACAATTCTAAAAGTTGTATAAATAATTATTAGTGTCATGAGCATTTTGAATAGTAATCTTTTGTCGTTATTTGCATTTGACATCAAAACGGTCTACCTCGGACATATTTCTTCAGAGAAAAACCGAAATTGGAAGTTTTGAAGAATTTGTAGTTACCAAGGGAATTCGCAGCTTCATATTTTATTTCTATTTTACTTCAAGACATTCCGAGGAAACTACGACAGAACAACCACAGTAAAACATTCCCTGTTCAAAGGGCTCCAAGCTCACTACATTCGTGTTTATCCCAAGACTTATTACGGCTTGGTGTGCTTGAGACTAGAACTCTTCGGAACAAGTAAAACAGGTGTGTATCAATAGACAATTGTTTTAACGCTTTGCGTAAAAGTATTGATTGATAATCTATTTTGTTGCGATATGTTAACTTTAATCCGGCTTTGCAGTCATATTACCCCATTGATAATGGAAACAAGAAAATTTAATGTTTGCGGTTACTTTCACTCTCAACAGTATTATAGCCTAATGAAAGGCTATGAGATTGAATCTTTTTTCACATCTCTCTCTATTAACAGCCACAGGACTTATTTTCTTAACATTAGATAGAACTTTTTGTACTTGACGATTATGCCGAGCATGCATCGCACACCTGTCGAAAACAGGACTCGTGCGCATGGGTGAATATCGAATTTTGGTCGACAAAAAAGAACAAAAAAATGCTGTACGCGAAATTGATAGAACAGCTCAACTTTTAACATCTGCAGATAATTCTAGCAGTCTAGAAAACATTGAATTGCTGGCAGCTCATGTAAAATTAATTGCTTCCTCCCTCAAAGTAGTAGTCCTCGACCAAATCTTCCGTCGAAGAAATATCTTGTGGAGTAACGAAAAACTGATTAGCACATATCGCAAAATAGCATAGGGATTTCAAAACTAGTGTTCCTTTGAAAAAAAAAACTCTCCAGCCTTGTCAAAAAGTAATTTTTTTTTTTTTTTTTATAAAAGAATATTGTTCGTTTCAGCTTTTTTCATTGCCAAATGTAAAAATATTTTTCTTCATCAAGTATCTCGTCTGTCTTTGTCATAACCGATGGTTTTACGGAACTACATTTGAATTGAAAAGTTAAAATAAATTTAACAATGAATGTTCGGACTATGTGTTCATTTAATGTCCGTTGCCCTTTAACCTGCAAGATTGTGCCTCCACTACTGTTGGCGTTGCATACAGTTCGACAATTCCAAACCACAGGTTTACCGCGTCATCTGCATACAAGGATCTTCATCAATACCAACCCTGGCAAGCCCGACTAAACGGGCGTCATGTCTGGACGCCGTCAACAAAAACCAATGTGCAGAATGAATGGCTACAAATCGGCCTTGGCAGCCGTTACTATATTTGTGCAGTAGCTACACAGGGCAGTAATATGCAAGCAGAATGGGTAACGAAGTACAAAGTAAACTTGTCGTGTGATAACAAGTTGTAGCAATTCTACCAGGAAGGCGGGTCAGATAAGGTAAGCGGGTATGTTAACGACTATTTCTTAGGCCCTAGCCACACTAAAGCGTTTTCAAACTCGTCGCTTCATATCAATTACAACAAAATATTTGCACTCACACTAGCGTTTTAGTATCGTTTTCGCCCATCCATATTACAGCGTAGAATTGTTTCTGATAACACTAGTACTATTTAGCGGCAACCGCGAGCAAGACGTTTTCGTTACTATTGTGGTTCAAACAATTAAGGTTATTTTTGTGGTTTAACTATCAGAACGCTTGCAATCTTGAGACGAGAACAACAATGTGGACACCCTTAGATGGTCGCCTGCAAATATTTGCCAATGCAACCCAAATTTAAGCTTGTCAGACAATTTGCTGTTACCAACTGCATGAGCTACGTGACCAAATTTAGGTTAATTTTGAGGGTAGAAGTTAAGGACAATTAGTGTTGGCCTAAAGGTGATGTATCTTGCAAACTGCTACAAAAGCTGATAGCTTAGTGTTTCTTTTGTTTCTACACAGGAATTTGCTGGAAACACAAATAATAAGGCCGTGGTCAAGAACATTCTTGACGAAGTTGCAATTGGCAAATTTATACAATTCATACCTATCACTTTTAACAGCTGGCCCTCCCTGCTAGTAGAGGTGTATGGTGTTGCACAAGGTAAATACCTGTCGTGACTAGTTATAAATTTTCACAAAATTCCCAGGTTTGGACAACATGTTTTGAATTACAAACAAGACATACGTGTATGTAAAGGAAAATTTAAAGTAAATTAGAGCAGATCAGTACTTGGCTTCATTGTAATTATTGGCAATATAAATATATATACTATCTATTTTAGCTCAACACATCAAAGACAGAAAGCTTAATTGCCTAAGAAACTCATTCGGACAATACTTCCATCGGTGCAATTGTCTTTTTTAACTTTTCCAGAAGTTGCGTTATTTTACAAACTAAAGACAGGGAAAGGCATTACGTGGTTTAAGTAGTTTCCACTACAGCTTGCAGATCCCCCTTTGGAGTGGAAAAGACTGACGCCATACCAGACTCTCATATAACGGCCAGTATAGGTACTGCCACTGACGGCCGATTGTACAACGATGGGTCGGCCTGGTGTGGAAAGAATGCGTCTACTAGTACTGACCATCTACAGATAGACCTGGGACAGAGTGTGACGATTTCAGATCTAGCTACTCAGGGAGATCCTAGTGCTGACAACTGGGTGACACAATTTTTTTGTTGAGTACAGCTGGGATGGTACTACATGATATAACTATACAAAGGATCAAAATAAAATGGTACGAAAAAACCCCTACATTTCAAGATACTTTTTGCCCATCGTTTCTACCTGAATTTAGAGTCGTGCGTAAGCATGTAACTGTTGTTAACAGTTATACATGTGTAAATGTTATGGTTCAATACTATCCTTGGTTAAGATTTCAGATACCTTTGGACATTGTAATGTATGATAATGAGTTTGAAACAAATGAAAATAAAATTCAAACCAAGGACAAAATTGAACCATAACATAAACACCTATTTCAAAAAGGCCGCAAAGAGCTATGGGAGTAGTCATGCTTAGAATTAAACAAAAGGCAGAAATAAACAAAACATTATTAATTAATCAAAATTAATTGATTACATTGTAATTAAAGTAAATTAATTACAATGCATTAATTTAAATACACCAGCTGAAAACCATTTCAATACCGTTCGCTCGGGCGGCAATTGTATAATTCAAGATTTTAAGAAGTACAACTGAACTATAAAACTACAATGATGCATCTGGAGCGCGACAGCGTATGGCATGTGTGTTTAAAACATTGGCATTCCGACGTGAATTTTGATATTTGGTTTTAAAACTGACAATATGGCATTGTGTTAACGACTTTCAGGCGTTTTCATCTCGAACAAAAGCCTTCTCTTTCTCTGGAGGATTTTTCCTCGACAGAGTTTAGTCTGCCATTAAGAGCAAAGCTCCCGTTTAGAAGTTTGCCGGTCCAAAGTGAGATGGTCCCTCCCACCGACTCGGTTACATAAAACTCTGCACAGCTGTTTGCCACAAGATCTTTATCTTGTATTTGTCGACCGGTTTCGTTCCTATAACTTCATCAGGACAAGATAAAGTTACACTCAATTATCTGTTCATGGACCAGAGCCTTTATAGCTTCTGGGTTCATTAGTTCTAATTAGTGTTTTTTTGCTAGTTATTTGCTTACGGATTAGTGACGTTTACAAGAGCTCAATTGAGTGTGCTTAAAACTGAGTGTCCAAGCAATTTTTGACGGAACTCGGTTATTTCTTAACCTCTCGTAATATAAATAAAAATTCAGTTTCTGCAATGAGTGGTGGTAGACTCTTCTGTAGACACTGAGACTGCGTCTCCGATTATTTTCCGCCCACTGCCAGCACTACAGATCCGTGGTACACTATCGGATTTTGGGCAGTTCTTCGTTTTCTGATTCAATCAGTTCCGATATCTTTTCAGCAAACACTGACAACAATACAGTACTTGTTAATTGGTTCGACCACTACGTATCTACACAGTACATCCGGGTACTGCCAACTTCAGCCAATGGGAAACCTTGTATGAGAGTAGAGATCTACGGCTGTCAACATTGTTAGTTTAATTTGGATTTTTGTGTTTGAGTCAAGGTCAAGTTTAGATTTAAATAAAATTGCGTGCTTTCTATGTTTTGCAGCTGTCTTTTGCTGAAACTAAAAGTGGTTAGAAAATGTAGAGAAAAATAACAAACTTATTGTATTTTATCTATTTATAAGGCATTTTTCGTTGCTGCTTTTATACTTGCTTACCGAAAGCCTTCTTAAGTTGGTAGGGTTTTCCTTACCCTACAGTTTATTCCACTTAGCTCAAAACCACTAAAAGAAAGAATTGCAACATTACCTATGCAAGAATCGTTCTCTCTCAATCTAAATAGTTACTTCTAGTTTTGTTTTGTCTCATATCAGCTCGTCTTTACCCAACCATCGAACTCAACGATAAAGAAACCTCTGAGATTTGGGGTCGCGTGTCTTTCACCTGTAAAGTTATGGGACAGCCTAACCCAGATATAAGGTGGGAGTACAAAAGCGCAGATGTCACATCCCAGTAAGGCATCGTCATTCGGTCACAAGGTGCTGTAAATGGTTTGACCTCGTCACGCCTAGTTGTTACCACACCGGGAATTGACTGTGTGTTATCAACATACACGTGCACACGAACCAGCTCTTTAACACGTGATGCGGAATGCGTAAGTCCACCATACTTGTGCAAAGCACCTTTCAGCGATGGACCGTATTCAGTACATACTTCATCCATTGTAATAAAACTTGGCATGTATACTTATTGTGCAGTTTCTCAACGGCCTTCAAAGACCATTTTGATGATGTACTAAATTAAGGTCCTGCTTAAGCCTGAAATCATTTCTTATTAGTGAAGGTGTTGGTGGATCGTATCTTTCTGTCCGTCACACCCTGAAGAAGGATTTATAGTTCTTTTTGTTGAGTTTTAGACAAACTTGTTTTTTTCTACAGACAGACAAGTGAATTCGTATCTTAACCAAAGCAACGTTTTTCCTCTAAAATACAAAACAAAAGTTAAGAAATGAGCAATTAGCATTAATCAAATGGTAGTTTGCCACTTTGATATATATTTGAATAAATTATTGACTAACAAGTTGAAAGATCAGAAAAAATTGGGTCACATATGGGAATTATACTCGCAACTCTGTGATTAACGGTCATATGTTCTACCCACTGAGCTACAATTACCAGATCGGGAGCCGAATCACTGGTTAATTAAGTTCTTAACTAATGCTGTTTGACATACGTCTCGCAAAATGATCGCTCGAAATGTTCAACACTACGTTACTACTTGCTTATATTCTCAAACTGTAGCTTGCAACTTGGATATTTATTCAAAGAAATTATATTGGTTAACAATTAAGTTAATGGCTCAGAAAACATCCTAAGTCACTGACGGTAACGAACCCGCAATGCTCTGTTTAGAACTAATTGTTTCAACTCTTTTCTGAATATTTAAAGCAGACACTTTTCAATATGACCTGTGTTGTAGTTTCAATAAACAATAATGAGATCAGTCTGGTATCTGTGGCGATCTATTGTTTTATGACATTACTTTAAGCTTATTATGTGTCACTTTTAAAAAAAATACCTTTCTAACGGTCAATTCGCTAGATTCAACTTACTTTTTCTCTTCACCACTTTATATGATTTGAAACTATTCTGGTTTTTCAGAATTCCCCCCAACGCCTACATCTATAGCACAACCAAAGCTGTATGGAAGATCTGCAGAAATAACTTGGACTCAACCCTCTTCTACTAGTGGAATAGGAACAGTTACTTCGTTTAAGATAGAATATAGTGTCTCAGGAGATCCCAGTACTACGAGGTCCATTACAACGACATCAAGAGCACGTTCAGTTGTTCTTAAGGGTCTGCGTTTATCTACCGTGTATAATGTGACTGTGGTTCCTTACGGTCGGCTGGGTGCAGGAGTCGGGCTGGCAACATCATTTGTTACCCAGGGTTTGTTGCTGGACACTGGTTTTTGTGGGTAACTTAGCAACTGCTCAGCTGCAACTTCTGTAACCTGACATAGTTTAACTAAAATTTTGTCGAAGACAAAAATGACTTGTTATTAATTTGAAAGTGCAAAACATCTTGTTGTATCGTGATAATCAGAATTAGCTCTAGCGCATGTAAGTCGCTCGTTCTTGCTCTCCCGGCGCATAACTTATGACTTACTTTACATGTTATACCGAGTCTCATTATTTTCTCTGATACCGGTTCAGGACTGTCTTCTACAAAAGCTTGTTATAACGCAGCAAACTACAACTTATTTTTGCGCATTGTTTTCTCGACTTAATCAGTACCGTACAAACCAATTGCTTCGTTACAGCCCGCTGTGACCATGTTCCTATAGCGATCAGCCAGTGGTCTTCCTCCTCCACGTTTAACGTAAGTACTTCTCCTGCAAAAGGTCAGCTGAACTACATTGCGGGCTCGTCGTGGTGTGCTTCGTCAAGTGATTTATCTCCATATTTGGAGGTGGATCTGGAATCATTGCACATCATTTGTGCCGTGGCCACTCGGGGTAACTCTCAAGCAGATCAGTGGGTCAAAACCTATCAAGTACAAACATCAGAAAACAAATCCAGCTGGTCAAACCATAGGGTGAGTTAAATGTGAAACGATGGTAGAGTAAAATGAACGCAGTAAAGTGTACTTTTATATATTGCTTTATGTTAATATCTGATCGATTGCTCGAGTAACGTGTTAGGTCTCGACTATATTTGCTCAGTTCTTGAGGAGGGAGGGGGAGGGGTGTCCGCATTGTATCGATCAAATTCAAGTACCTTGCATGGTTATTGTGTCATTTTATAGCTGTTTGACGGAAACTACGATCAGAATACAGCAGTGAAGCACATAATCCATGGAATCATGCAAGGACGATACCTGCGTGTTTTACCAAAGTCACATCACGGTGGGGTGTGTTTGAGACTGGCTGTCTACGGTGTTAGCAAGACGGGTACGAAATTTTAAATCTAGCTAGAACCAGGGTCTAACTCTTTCTTTTACATTTTTCTTTCCTGACCTTTCTTCTTCCTAAATACAATCGCTTTAAGCATTTGATTTTACGGATCCATGGGCTTATGGCTGATGAAAGTTAGTTTTACGCTTTAGCTTCTATAGAAGCAAAACAGAAACATAACTAAGTGTATTGTTTCTTTTCAAAAAAGCCCAATCTTATAAAGAATATCAGAAAAAACAAGGCGTTGTCAAATTTGTAATAGCCAAATGAAACTTCAATAGTCGAGTGTTTGGCGTAAAGAAAGGGTTAAAAATAAAGTTTTTTTTATTTAGAAGAATCTTGTAATGTAATGTATAATATCGCACAACTTTGCAGCCCTTACCGCACAAAACTGCATCAGCTATATCTTAAAGAAGAATGTTAGTTGACGATTTTTAGCATAAAATGAAAGTAACTTTGCAATCAAGTAAGCACACATTTTATACTAAATTTAGTTAGTCATTCTTAAAAAAACATGATACGAGTGCAGTGTTATCTTTAATCGTCCCAAAGTCAATTGCCTCGATACAGCGTGTTCATCTTCAGCTGTCGGTATCAAGAGCAGCGTGATAGTCCCGGCCAAAAGATTCAGCGCGTCCAGTTTTTATGATGCAAGCTATAGGCCTTATTCAGCCAGGCTGGGCTTTAACGGTGGTTGGACGTCAAAAACAGATGATAGAAACACTTGTTGGCTACAGATCGACCTTGGTGACGTTAATGTGGTTTGCGCTGTGGCAACACAAGGCCGGTATAATACTGGTGAATGGACCCAATCCTACAAACTCATGATGTCTGTAAACAACAGTGAGTGGAGTAATTACCAGAAAGGAGGGAGTGAGAAGGCAGGTTCCTTAAAAACCTAATTAAAACAGTTAAAACAAAGCCATGAAATAATGTTGACGATTTTAGTAGTAGAGACGTGTCATTTGCACTTGAGCTCAACTTTGAATATAACATTGGGTTTCAAAAGAGTTAATCTTCGTCTTTTCCATTTAACTCCCTAGCTCAGTGATTAAAACATCGTTTCCAACAATGTTTTTTGACGGAACTAGATACTAAAGTTGAGATGAGAAATATCTCTTGCATCAAGAATGGATTAAGGCTCATGATCAGTAGCTTTATTCTGAAATGTAACTCCACTTTCAAGCATCCAGCGGATACCCTTGATTGGCAAATAAAGCTACCAAGGGCAGACACAAGATGTTCCTTAAAACATCTAACTCGGGGCGCTTTGTAAGTGTTTACGGGAAACACTGATCGCTCTACCAAAGTAACAAACAAACTGAAGGAGTTGACACAAGCTAAACTCGTTCAGTTCGATTTTAGACCAACGTCGTATCGTTTCTATCCAGTAGTTAAAGTGCAGAAATACAATTTTATACAAGCTAGATAAAATTGGTGCTTTAAGAATAAAGTTATCTAGTGCAGATACAGGATATCCTGTTAAAGTAAAAACTCGGGTCACTTTGTAGGTGTTTACGGGAAACACTGATCGTTCTACCAAAGTTAAAAACAGCCTGACCGGGCTGACACAAGCTAAACTCATTCAGTTCAAACCTGTGTCATACAAATCCTATCCAGCACTCAGAGTGGAAGTGTATGGTTCTTTGAAAGGTAAAATCAATTTAAAGATGTGTAGGTAGTCATGATAACTGAAAAATTACTTTAGTTTAAAATGTTTATTCTTTCTGCTGTAGTTATATTTTTTGTGAAAACTCTAGTTAATTTTCCTTTATAGAAACGAATCTTAGCAATGTTTTATATAAAAACTGATATTATGTTTTTTTATTCCTTTCGAACACTTGATTTTGTTTTTCGACCCTGGCCAAGTTTTTTCTAGACTTAATTTGTCGACTGGTAACTTGTCAGTTCCTAAGTTCTATCAAAGTCAGTTTAAACGAATCATACCAGTGGGGAAGGGGCACAGAGTGTCCCGTGGTTTTTGTTTCGTTTTGCAAAGAGTCACCATTCATTAATTGCTTATCCGATATCTTCAAATCTCACGTACTTGTGTTCTTATTTTATTTTCAAACATTTCATGTAACTCAGTTGATATTTCGTCCGGTGAATAGATCTTAATTGAGATGATCGAACTAATCTTTATCCGATTCATGTGCGGGTTTGTAAAATAATCATTCTTTTAGTCAGAACACCATCGTTTGTAAAACTCTCAAATAGCTTGTAGGCATTCCCTGGGTGTAAAAGACGGTCCTATATCAGATTTCAGTTTATCGGCCATCTCGGGTACCGCGACTGACGGGCGGCTGTACGGAGCCTCGTCCTGGTGCGCCACGTCATCAGGTGACTATCTTCAAATTGACTTTGGTGCAGTCAAGACAGTGACTGGTATTGCTACACAGGGAGACCCGGCGGACTGTATTACGTGACGACATATTCTATTAGCAACAGCTATGACGGAAGGTCTTGGAATACAAAAACAGCGCTAACAAAAAACGGGTAGGCTGAATAATCAATTTATGGTACAAGTTGTGGTATTTTTTAGAGAGGTTCTTATATAAACATTTTTCAAAGTCCAATACTTTGCAGTTAGTTAATGGCTCTTTCACATGTTTTAGTTATTTTGCTGGCTTTTGGCATGGGGTTTTACTAAACAAGGTATTGTTCTAAAAGCACAACTACAGTGGCGGCCAGAATGATTCATCTTTTTGTCTAAAAGTATTCCTTTTTGACCAATTCGATAAAAACTTTGTTTCAGGTTATCGAATTTTTTCAATATTGTTGTTTAGAAAATGAGACACATTAAGTTTCGCGATAGCTTGCTCCATTACAGAAATGTTAGATAAGGCACAAAGTACGAATTAAGGAGGCAAATATTCAAAAGTTAAAGAAAACCTCGCGTTTACTCTCTCTTACTATCCTAAACAAAATGGTTGGTCAAATTCGTTATTGTTATTATCCATAAAATTTTGCAACACCGTTTTTAAAAATGCCCAAGCAAAAGTGGAAAACCTTCCGTTTAGAAAATGCTAATACAAAATTGCCAACCAAGGCAATATATTGTCTCATTGGACCATTTAAATTACAGTACCGCAAATCAACCAAAAAAAGATCTTGAGCTGTGTGACGTCAAATCCATTTCCAATCGGAGCGCGCGTTACATTAGGATTATTTTCTAAAATTGTCTAGAAACACGTTTCATTCCCTTAATAGAAAATTTGCAGCGGTAAATCTTCTCTTTTTGATCTACTTACCGTCAGAGAAAGTACCATGGAACCAAGTCCTACGATACTGATTTTGTTGATCAAGGAGAGCGTGAAACGAATTCCCGTTTGCAAACTTTGCTGGTCATCAACCTCGTTCCAGGTACGCGGTACAGTTTCCAGGTTGCTGCTTAGACTGGCTGCAGTAAAGTCTTGTACAGCGAGAAAGAGGAAGCCGTTACAAAGATTGACAGTTAGTAAAGTGAAAAAAAAATGATGCTACCTAAATTTTCCATTAATTTTCCGTTATTTTTCCATTCTATTGTTATTTGAAGTTTGAACTCACGTAATAGCTCGATAATTCTAATGTTTATGAATATCTTTCTTCCCTGTTAGCCAAGCGTGTCACCTAACAACTAAGAGCAATTTATTTGCATTAAATACACAGTCCTCTGTATAATAAAGTTGTACTTTTGAAAACACACAAGGGCGATACTTTAATTTACTGTTCCAGATCCAATTGCACCAACCGTTCCCAACATTTTGGAAGAAACAAGCTCAGAAACAAAGATTAAAGTTAAAATTTGGGCTGCAGAGCCAAGAAACGGGCCAATAAGATAACATTGTACACTAGCAGTGTTTGTTTCGTGATAACGGGCTTTTATTTCTTACTGGGAAATAGCTCAGCGGGCCCTGCATTTGGTTTTGGGTTTAGGACGAGAAGATGAATCGATCAAGCGGATAGTGTGTTGACTCCACAAGAGCAGTTTCGAAAAGCGGCAAATTTCAACTCACATTTTTTTCAAACTTTGCAAAAGAAGACCTCATAAATTTGGATAAAATGAGAGACGCAAGCAATAGAGCGGCAAAATTACAATAGATAATTAGCTACACAAAGTTGGACCGGATGTAACTGAATACGCATCGTTTCTGCCTTCTGACTCTTGCGCGTTGAAATCAAGGTGAAAATACGCAACAAGAAAATGCTGGCTCAACGTCTACCAGCACCATTGAGACTATCGTCATACAAACTGATAATTGAAAACGATCTTTTGCAACAATTACTAAGCATTTTCATCGTTCCAAATACGTTCCAACTAAAACTCAAAAAGGATTTGAAGAAATGCCCGAAAAAATAAAACTACCTTTAATTTAGATTTATAGTTTATCTTACCGCGGTTACTACAGAGTGTTGTTACGCTAATAAACTAACGGTATTTTTAAATACTTAAAAGCATTTACTTTTGTAGTAAGTTTACTCCGGCTTTTTATATCTGTTTAAACAGTTTCTATCAGATTATTGTACTCCTTGTCAAGCAAGACAAGACTCTCTTCCAGATGAATACAACAATCGCATAACAGGGTACTTAAAAGCGAAAGAAGAAGGCCTGTCGTTTTACATCACCGCAGAGCTTGCAGCCGTAAATGTAACCAGCACAACTGAGTTTATGGTCGGATATGGTGAAATCCAGGGTTACGTGAATGTCGAGCTACAAGAAGGAGAGAGAAACAAGCCGTTTGTTTGTGCTGTTACTATTTTGACTCTGGCAAGTTTTTCTTTTTTTATAAAATTCAAAAATTAAAATCCAGAATGAGCTGACAGTTTCCAGAATTATAGAAGGAAAGATAATCCGAATACGGACAACATAGTGACATTCATTAAATCAAACTAGAGGCAATATTTTGGTTT
>JAOBAT010104213.1:0-15453 GCA_026413305.1 Hydrozoanthus tunicans
CCGGCACCGGGAATCGAACCCGGGCCTCCCGCACGAAAGACTGGCGCCTTACCAACTGGGCTAACCAGGCGGCGGTTATAGTTTTTGAAAACGCATTACAAGTACTTTGGATGCAAAGGGTTGATACTATCAGTTTAAGTTAAAGCAGAATCGTAAAAGTCTTCAAATATCGAGCGAAGAATTACTTTAGGTAAATGGTCCCCATCACAGGCGAATCTGTTCTCCCAGCTGGATTCTGTATCACCTGCAAAGAAGCAATGACTGCTCAGAAACGAAACTGCCATAGCATCAGTCAGTTGGCTACATCCACTGTACTTCTACTTTTGTTTTATTTACAACAATATTTAAAGGTGTACAGTTCAGCACAACTGGTTTGAATGGGGCTCTGTTTATAATAAACTTACAAACAAAAATAGTATGTTTTACGATAAAAGATTCTAATATTACAGAATGATTAGAGAAAAACACGTACATACATATACAGTGTTGATAAACAGTGAGATTGTAGATATGTTTTTAAGCCAGTCTTGAAATTGTTTAAATCACGAATCCTTCTTTAAGGTCCAGCGGAACGGTGTTTTGTAAAATACCTAACTTCTACTTCGTAATTTCTTTAATTTGTATAAAAACAAAAATGAATGGCAAATCAATAAAATCACGTAATTAATGAACTTTTGTAGTCCACCAACTCTATAACTTCTTTAACAATTTTGAGGAATTAGTAACGAAGCGTACTTTGTAAGTCAATAAGATCACAAACCTTCTTCGGGAGTAACTTCAATAATAAGTTGAGACACATCTTTTTCTTGGAAACGCGTCCTTTTCCCAAGGGCACCTAGTTTTAGAGACACAAAATAGAACCAAAACATTTCAATCAGTCCACTAGTTTTCTACTTCAGAATTTAAATGGTGAAGCGTTAAGTCTGTAAACCAAAACAAAAACGTCATGCAATATAATCAAACATAATCCGCAGCTTTGTTCCTGTATGTTTTTCTTTACAGTTAAATTGCTACTGAAGCAATTTTGTCATTAGTACTTTTATAGCCCTAAAGGTTTTTCCAACACTTCTATTCGACTGTTAATGAATCATGGGTGCCCACCTGACCATTTTAAGTCCGTGAAATAAGCTTCAAAAATAGTGCATTCAGTGCGAACAAAATTGAAAACATACCAAGGCGATTTATGTCGTCACATGGTTTGAAGGACTTCAATCTGCTATGTACTAACATTTACAGCGAACTATTGAGTTTTTTGCTCAAGCCATGCAAACTTCGCAATGATCATATGAACTTGACCGGGAAAGCGAGATTGGTCTCCTGGCTTTCAATTCATGTGACATCACACATACCTAATGGGCTTAAACAATTTTCGCAGCTTTGGCGCTAAAAGAGGCATTTTGTTGTTATAATTATTATTAAATTATTCTAGTGATAACGTCTAATTTAAATAGAATTGTATTTGATTAACTAATGACAACGCACCTGATAGACAGATTTTTAGACCTGTACACTTCTCTGCTGCCGCAAAGTGTTCCTGGAATGAAGACACAAGACAAGGCATCTCTAGCAGTTCACTTCGTTTTATCATTTTTTTCTCAGTATCAAATGTCTTATTTTGTTTGCGTAAAGGCCGCCACACACTTGACGACGGATAAAAAGCTTTTTGGCTAAAACGAACCGATTTTTTAATTGCGACGAAAATTCGCCTGTGTGTGGCTACCACAGACAAAAACTGGACATGTTTTTTTGTCGTGAAGGAAGATCCGAAAACGTCTGATCAGACTCTGTCAGTAAGTGCGCGACAGTGACCGATATTTTGATTGAACAGTATTTTGCGCATTAGCCAATGGTTCGTTGAGCGTAGCTTTGGCACTGGACCGATAGTTATCGCAACAAAATATCGGTTAGTGAGCGGTGAGGTATCAGATCAGATCAAACCGGGATTAGTTTGATAAAATTGTTCTCAAAACGATCGATCTCTCACCTTTGCTCTTGCAAACTCGTAGTAGAACAAAGACAAATAGCCTAGCTCCAGATGCAGCTCGCACGCTAAACTCCTAGTTGAAACAAACACACAAGTTTAACAAGAACACACTAACAAAAACACCAGCGTTGAGCCTCGAAAAAACCCTCTTTAAAGTTTTTGACCTCGAAAGTTTGGCAACATGTTTTCAGTTCTTTTATCTCTACTTCACGATTCTGCAAAAAAAAACGGGATCTTGAATTACCGCACTAGTAGCACTTTAATACTTAAATGAACATTTAGGCTGCGGTAGCCTGAAAACTCATCCAGGGTCCGGTTGTACAAAGCCTGGATAAGCTATCCGCTGGATAAAAGCTAATTGCCGTCACTAACAAATCAAAGATTGTTTCACTTTTTAATGTTGGTTTCTCTGTCTCTGGTTTTTAAGTGAGTGGAAGACTCCTAAAGTAATGGTTTAACTGGTGTCAAATAACTTTCACTATAGTTTTATTGCATAAAATAGAAAGCACTTATCTGGAGGATAGCTTATACAGGGTTCGTGCAACCGGGCCCAGACTCTTATGAAAGAGAAGGAGACAAGAATTACTTTTATCAAGGGTCAATGGTTGCGTGTTCTAACTAGTTTGCATAGACAACGTTTCCATTGGTTTTGGTGAGATTTTCTTTTATTGGCTGCGAGAAATTTGGGGAAAGAACAAAAAAAAAAACGAAAGGAGGAGGTGGGGAGGCAAGACTGGACGTGGACGTGTCAAAACACCCGGGGGGGTACTTCGGGGTACTTCGTCAAAAGGATAGGGATGACCGTCGGAAAAGTCCCCAAAATACCCTAAAAATTACCTGGGGATAAAAATTTTCTACCCTAAAAATACCTTTCGGTTTTAAAATTACCCTAAAAAATACCTATTGAAAGCTGAAATTTTCCCCTGGGTAGCTAGTGGGTCGGCGCTAAGTCCCCTCGTGTTGTTCTTAACGTGATACGCAGTAAATAAAGGCACGCGCGTTCGCCAAAGGACATTTTTTAAACTTCTTACCAGTACGCACGTTTGCTAAAGCACAGGACTGCAATCAGTCCAATAGCTTTGCGTTTTTAAACCCTAAAAAATACCAGGCTCTTGGTTTAACACGGATTTCCTTTTGCAACCCCTAAAAAATACCGGACTGGCAATTTTAACCCCTAAAAAATACGACGGTCATACCTACCATCCCAATATAGGGAGTACCCCCCCCCTCCCCCCCGGGCAAAACACAAGGAAAACGCTTGCCTAAGCAGGCTACGCTGAGCTTGCTCTTGAACTCGCCACTTTAGGATTACGAGTTATACAAAAATCTTGCTGAGCAGCTTAGGACGAAGAAAGGTCAGACCAAAAGTTTGCGCTGGTTTTCAAATCACATGTGTATACTTATAGCTTGCTGAACTACGGAAAACTGTTTTAATTAGTAAGACAACAGTTTACAGAACAAATTATTATATATTCTATCACAGCTTACCTGTTTTCTTTTCCTGAGAGAAAGTCCGTGCTGCTTTGAACTGCCAATAAAACAACAATTGTTTAAAATAACCATAACGATAAATGGAAAAACATAATCCACATCTGGTACAAAAAATTCAGAAAGTCATTTCACCAAAAATCTCAATGTCACTATTTGTAGGAAATAAATGACGAGTTTTCATCAAATATCCAGAAACTTGCCATTGGGAGCGAGTTACTTGTAAGTAAAATTCTAGTCGTTTGATTATCAGACCCATAGCCATCAATGGGCGAGTGTTCATAATTTATATTGACAAGTTTTTGCACAATATTTTTTGCCACTGAGTCAGCCGTTCGTGTATTAATCTGTTCAAGGGAGACAAACTCTTGATTGCAAGGTATTGTAATGTTTTGTAACAATTGGAAAACATATGAGTCAATCACAGCACAAGTTTTTGGGAGTGAGCCTATTACAGCGGGAGCTAATCCTACTGGTGTCATTATTGCTTTTCAGTGTTTTTTGTTTGCACTTCTTAGCAGCAGCTAAAACTGTTTTAATTTGTAATTAGTGTATTATTGGGTTAATCAGGCACTCCTTAGAGACGCCAAAGACAAAAGGCGAGGTGGCATATTGGTGCCCTAAACAAAAGAAATCATCAAAATTCTTTTGCTCAAGGACACTAACGTCAGGTGCAATCCTTAATGATATGAAAAGATGTAAGTTCTTATCACATTTGAATGTATGGCTGCATGCTTAAGCTTAATAATAGGGAAGGGGTTGATGCTGTGTTAAGATCTTTGCCTCCCAATCCTGAGGTCTCTGGTTCGAGGGTTGAATATTTGGGCAACTTCTTTCCTGCTAAAGGCCATTTTTCTGGGGTCGGTACAATGAATCGGCTGCCTGAGGCATCTATATATTATGCTTCCCATCCGCTGTGTATAAACTGATCATTTTAAAGCACCTTTAATATTCATGCGGAAAAGGCACTATATAAATGCACCACTTTACCTTTGATAAACACCAAAATTATGATTTAAAATATCTGGGGTCTTTGATTTTTCAACGACTCTTGAAAGTTCAAGTCTCGAATTTGAAGCACAGCTACAGCCCTAGTCATACCTGTAGGGTGTTGGTGGAACAGAAAACTTACATTTTTCCATACTTTGAAAGATGCCAGTCTTTATTCTGTCAGAATGATGTGACAGCAGCTGCTGCTGAACTGAGAGACATCTGAGATTCCACAAGTTGATTAACTGCAACAGCAAAACACAACAGCTTTAACTTTTTCACCCATTTTTTTCAAAGTGGTCGATAAATGAGCCCATCACCTCAGTGTTAATATTGGACCAAATGAGGTGTACTGTACGTGTAGTTATGCAAGAGGATATTAGGAAATGACGTTTTCCTGTCGGACTTTCAATCGTGGTCTAAAACTAATTGAGAAGAAGAAATGCATTTTCTTATAGCATATTATGCAAATGGTCACAAACTCACACCTGCATGTACTTGGATAGAAATGTTAGGGTGTAGCTATTGAGGGACTATACCAACTGGGTTCCAAAACTCTCTCTTAGACTTATGTCTTAATCCCAAACTGAAATCAATGTGAGATACCTGTGCACAACTATCTAAACACTAAAGTAAAAAAAAACGCACTGTTTCTGTCTTTAGCTTCATGCTTGAGCATGATTATCTCAATAGTAATTACCTTTTTAAAAAACTTATATATCGAATTTTATTGGTGTTTATAGCACTAATTACGGCAGTTGAATATCATTCAAAAACATACTTACTTGACAGAAGCTGAAGAGAGTACTGCACTCTACTAGAATTGTCCGACTTATCATCAAATAAAGTGGAACTTCTGTGAGGTCATATATACTCTGAAATTAGATATTGATCAATGTAAGATATTGGTTAATAGTGGTCCAATTGGTTTTCAACAAAAACTAATTATAAACATCACAGATCATGATTCAGTTGAGCAGAAAACATTCTGTGTCATATTGACAGTGTTTGAAAAAGTCCTTTTCCTTCTTGACAAAAAGATGGTAAACACTAAAAGTAACTTTTATAGATTTTTGTACATTACAGGTTAGCACATGCATGTACAGTTGACGTTTTCAGTTAAATCAACTGAACAGTGATCTGGCATTCATTTCACTGCTTTTAATTATACATGTCATTTGATGGTTGTAACAGGTAAGATAAAGTTTCTGACTAAAGGACAAAACACAATTCATGTTCATAGGGTGGGGGAAGGGGGAGAGCTGTTTTGCTAGATAAGTAGGGAAAGGTTCAGGGGCCTCACTTTCACTTCAAGTTTTCTTGGGATTTTATAATTAGTTACAACATGTTACTTGAGATAAGGTTCAGTACTCTTGTTGTGTCAACAGAGACACTAAGAACAACTAAGCGGCTTTAGGTGGTTATCATAAAACTTGTTCCCTTCATTTTGACTTAAAATTTAACTTGGCAAAATTTTGCATTGGCAATGTGGCATGGGGCTGCATCAGACTAATGTTAAGTGTCCCTATTTGCTGATATTCTCACTGTTAAGGGATTTGTTTTGTTGGCAAATTTCTTCTTGGCTAATAATTCTGATCAAAAACCAAACTGCATGTTGCATTTCACTTGGACTTGGATTCCTAGTGGTCCCCCCCCCCATATACAAATTATGTTACTGGTGTCCCTTGGCCATAGTACTCAAACAACACACAACTTACTCAGTAATGTACTGCACTCAAATGTAGCACAATAAACTGTATTACATACCTCCCCATCAACACATAGCTTTGCAAAGGCAAGGTTTTGAAGCTTCTTGAGCTGAAAAAGAGAGGTAAATGTATACGTAGTTAATAAAAAAATTTAATATCTATTAATTTATCAATTAACAACTTTTAAACAACTACAGTAGTTCTGCCTGATCATAACTTAAAAATACAACAGTTATAATTTATGATTAGGCCAAATGGCAGCCACAACCACACACAACTCAGCAGTCCACAACCTCAACCGTGATGGCCACCGTGAACAAGACCACAATAATCAGCATTCAAGTCTTAAGGTCATGTACAGCTGGAAAGCACTGAATATACCTCATCTTCCTCTCTGAGGGGGGCATGTAAAATGGAACTTGCGTTTTGACTTGATAGTGGACCTGTCCAGTTATGCTGAATAAAAAGCTTGAGACAGCCAACACCAATACACATCACAAACAATTGTCTGAAACAGAAAGTAAAACAACAAACAGGATAATGAGACGCTAAAGGTTTTCTTGACACTTAATATATCTAAATAATAAAACTAATTATCTAGATGAAGGAGCTTTCATATAAAGGCTCTAGCTGTCAATGACAGGACTATATTCCTATTAGCTATTTCTAAATGAAGGGTCAGGGTTTGGCTCTGGCAAATCACCTTGTCAAAGCGTCTTTTAAATTATTAGTCACAAAACAAAACAATCACTTTAGGGAAGAACTTAGTATACTTAATTAAACAACAGATTTCAATATTTATTATGGTTGCAATATATACGAATTATGCTATTTTAAAAACAACATTTTCTACTTTACTGAGTATTTCAAAAATTAGGTAATAGGAAGTCTAAATATTTTAATTCTTGAAAATTAATGTATCCCCAATAATGTGAGCCACTTGTTAAATTGTTAAGATGTCTTAATCATTAAAAATGTTTACAGTAATTGACAGGCAATTCTTTTGTGGTAGCCCTGCCAGTTTTTTTTTTTATATATATATATTTTTGTTTGTTTTCTTTAACTTGTATGTAATATATATAATATTTACCAATTTCATTGTGCACATATGTCTAATCATTTGTTACATAATTATTAATATAATTTTTTTTCTTTTATCTATATGCAAAGCTAATCAAATAAAATGAAAAACAAACAAAGTAATAAATAAAATAAATATTACACCCAATATTTACTTCACCCTTTGGACTTGCATATACCTATAAAAGAGTCTACATGATTGAGCCCATACCTCAGGCCTTGGTTCTGTTCGGAGCTTCCACTATTCAAGAAGGATATAATATTTTCCTTAACATGTACATCATATTCTAAAATGAAAAAAAAATTAAAAGAATATATTACCTTTAAAAAATGTAAGGAGGGGCCGGAGGGGTAGGGAGGGGCACACCAAACAATTTAAGAAAAATAAATTATAGAATTTATAAGAGAAAGGATGTGCCTCCCCCCTCCTCCCCCAAATAATTCTCATATTTTGGTAACTGTGTTCCCCCTGCTCCTTCCCATCCCATTTGAACCAAAGCTACAGCCCTGCTATAGTTATATGATGCATCTCAACATTTCTAGGTTAAACTATAAATACTAACCTTAAATTAATTTAGGTAATATAAACAGCAACCTAAAAAGAAGTTGTTCTGTCAGTAGCTCTAGAGCAGTACATGTATTGTACAGATGTGTTGGAAAAACAAAAAGTTTTTGCAAAAAGAATAATTTGAAATAAACAGTGTGAAAACTTGGCATACTCCAACAACCGGTACATTTCTTAGCCTCCTTTGAAATTATAAAGCTGAAAAAATCCATTTTTCAAAACCCCTTAAGCTGAGAACCAATGATGATCCTACTGTATTGTAGTGTATACCTCTCTCAATGCAGACAGCAGCATCTGTTCCTAAGATAATCCTGGTATTTTCGTTGTTGAAAATTTCAGCATAACTTCCTTGACATAAGTTTAAGACAACTTTCCATAGTTCATTGGCTAATGCTGTAACAGTATTTTAAAAGCAAAAAAAAACAATTAATTCTTTAACATTAGTTTTACACTGCAGGTCACATTCATGATTGATAGGCAGATCACAAATAGAGTTATGAAGACTAAAAATCTAACACCTCAAAACCTATAGCCCACACAGCAAGAAGTTCCAGTCAAAGTTATGGATTTCTCAAAGTTTGGATGCCCAATTTCCTGTGTGTCCGAAACTCCGACAGGATATGCTTGCTACGCAGGCTACCAAACCCAAGGCCCTTATATCAAATATCAAATAGCAGAAAGTGAAAAGTTCTCAGCATACAGATAGCTAGCGAGCAGCCATATATTTTCTCTTGTGAGACTTTTATAGTCTTTGTTCTTGTGTTTACAAAACAAAGATTTTGCAGTAATAGTTCACCAAAGAATGTTTATCTCTAGTAAGTAACCGTATGTCATGATTACAGCTTCATGCCTTATCTGTTTTATTTCCCGTTACTTGACAAGTTTTTAACGGTAAAATTTCCGTACTCACCCATACTTATGCATACAGTAATGGCCACCAACTTCACATTTTCGTGCAGTTTATGGTCGCCAAAACCAAAATTTGCGTTTCGGGAGTTAATAGATTACCTACGATATTTGGTCTGAAGATCAATAGCTTCATATGCATAATGAAGTATGGGTGAGTAAGAAAATTTAGTTAGAATATACGGTACTGGAACAAAAAAAAGTAACAATTAGTGAATTACATGTACAAGGAGACAGCATCAGACTCGATCACGTGTTTTTCAACAACATAAAACTTAGAAAGAAATAAAGGCCAAAAAATCCTACCTTTGTTTTCTGTTTCCCAACTTGCTTTATCGAAAAGATGTCCCACTTGATCTTCGTTTCCCTCCAGTACAGCACGCTCAAATCCACGAACAAATTCACACAGTTCCATCTTTAACTACACCGGCAACCAAATAGCAGTTTCAACCAGGCGGTTATTTTTCTTACGATCAAAGCGACCGTCGGTAGACTGGGACTCTAGATCGGTACCAGTCCACTTCAGAGAACGCGAAAACAACAACTTGGATGGATGGCATTAAAGCGATTTTTTGATATTCCGAAACAGATTTTGTTATTTGAAAGAGACTTAAGAACTTTTTCTGCATGCTTTTTGCCCCGAAAAGCGTTTAAAGTTGGCGACGAAGCGAAGCTTAGCAGAGTCTTCAGTGAAGAAGACGTGAAAGTATTTGCAGAGTTGACAGGCGATAGAAACCCTTTACATGTTGATGAAAAGTATGCAGAGAAAACGCGGTTCGGGCGGCGGATCGTACACGGAGTTCTCGTGAATGGGTACGTACTTTATTTTCAACCTGTTCTGCAATTAACAAATGCTATAGAAACTTTAAAAGTTTTGTTGGAAACCAGACTTATTTCAGATCTTCTGCCTGGCCCAGTCCACCGGAAGAAGAGCTAGTGGTAGGTACTTCTTGCCAGAGTTAGTTTTAAAATTCCATGTTAGGTGCTTGTTGTTAGATGTTTTACTGAGAAATTCCATGGCGAAGTACATCTTCGACTGAGTTGGTAGACTTTGTTCCAGTCGACTCAGCTGTATAAATGAGTACCAGTTCTGCTGGGGCTAAGCAGCGATAAATTAGTGTCCTGTCCAGTGGGAGTACTTTTACTCCCACTGGAGAGAACACTTATCACTACTTAACACTACAGAAGAGATAAATCCCAGCCCTATGAGCCACTTGACTTAGGATATAGCTTTTACTAGTAAACTGGTTGCTTGTTTTCAAGTCATCCTCATTTTCAAGTACACCTCCCAATTTTAAAGCAATAATCTGGTAAAAATGTAAAAATTGATCTTTCTAAAGAGACCTACAATAAAGATGAATTTTGTTGTTTGTTTTTTAATTAAATTTTTATAAATAATTATATATTTTTGTTTCAGGCTTGTTTCAGCCTTACTTGGAAATGTCTTGCCTGGACATGGGTGTATCTTTGTGTCACAGCAAATCCGATTTCCCTCTCCATGTTAGTGTCTCTTTGAAGAACTTGTATTTATTTAGCAGTGGGATTTAAAAACTAGTTCAAAGTATTAGGCATGTTGAAATAACCAAAAGTAAGTGTTCAAACAAAACAATGAAAATTCTGAAATTAACTGAAAACACTAATAAAATTGAGTGATTTTAAAAAATGCAAGGTCAGGGACTCTGATATTACGCGATGGTGTGATTTCGCACAATTGACCTCAAATCGCATCCGATCGCACTTGTATTCATAAAAAATCGCCTAATTAAAAATTAATCCATTAATAAATGCCTTTTCTGAAAAAAGTCTGCATCTGCACTTAGTTTCAAGGCAATTTTCCTTAGAAAAAGCCCAAAGAACCGAAGTTCACAGCATTATTTTCAGTTTTGGCAGCTCCAGGGTCTGGTGCTAGTCTTTTTATTCTTAAAGAATTGCCTATTGGCGCAATGCAAACAATTCTTTTCTTTAAGTTAGCCTATCAGAATTATTGATATAAATCCATTACATATGATCCTTCTTGAAGGTGGATTAAGTTCCATTCTGATTCACTGTTTGTGTAGTACAGTAATGAAATTATAGTAAGTAAAAAACTGTAGTTACACAGTCTAAAAGTTAAAAAGATTGAAAATTTTTTACTATTCTGACAGTTTTAAGTTGGTTTTCAGTACCTACTAATTTCAGACTCAGGCAACCTAATTTTTTAATTTTCCCTGAGGGCATGCCCCTTGACCCTAGAGTTTCTTGCTTTTGACACGCAATTGGTCTGTCGCCTCATTTGACCACATCTTCCCACAAAAAATCTGGGTTACTAGCCTGTCCCTGCTACACCGAACATCTTTTAGTTATTTGTAGAACATATGAGTAAATAATTGAATCGAATAACAAATTAAATAATAATCACTTTTATAAATTATAGTTGTAATTAATGAAAGCTAAATGTTCTCATAAAGATGGTAGACCACTATTATTTCGATTTTATTCACAGTATTCATTGGTGATAAAGTGACTGCTAGTGTGAAGGTAACCAAATTTAGCCATTCCATTATGGTTTGTGAGACAGTTTGCACTGCTGTAGATAGACAACAGGTAAGACTACTGTAGTGTCATAGCCAGAATAATCCCAGGGGGTACTCCAGGGTCAAAAGGGTAGAGATGACCATTGAAAAAGTCCCCCAAAATACTGTAAAAATTCCAAGGGATAAACATTCTCCACCCTAAAAAATACCTCTCAGTTTTAAAATTACCCTAAAAAATATCAATTGAAAGCTGAAATTTTTCCTGGGTAGCTAGAAGGTTGGCACTAAGTCCCCTCATGTTGTACTGAGTGTGATATGCAGTGAATAAAGGGGCACGTGTAACACCAGATTTCTTTTTACAACCTCTAAAAATAATCAGACCAGTTGGCAATTTTAACCCCTAAAAAATATGAAGGTCATTCCTACCATCCCAGTATAGGGAAATACCTCCCCCCCTCCCCCCTGCCCAGGACTAATCGCAGTATTTGTAAGACCAACGTTGTTCAAATTTTTGGCAATATCTTGGCCTCGATGCAGCAATTGTGTATCCCATTGTAATTAAATAATCTTAAACAATACCTTCTTTTGGTTTGAGTTTAGATTGTTCTGTCAGGGGAAGTTAAACTTCTTGTACCACAGACTGATTAATGCAGCTTCTTTATCAGGTAATTGTTAACATGATAAATATATGCTCCCAGTAACAATGCAGCATGTTTTGTTGCTTAAGTTTGTCTTGAGTTGGCAGCACAGTGGCCAAGCAGTTAGCATGTTCGACTCATAATCCTAGGGTCGCAAGTTCGAGTCCCAGTGAGACCACTGTGTTGTGTTCTTGAGCAAGACACTTTACCTGACTTAGTTCCACTGAATTGACTCAGCTGTTTAAATGAGTACCAGTTCTGCTGGGGGCTAACCTGCGATAGATTAGTGTTCTGTCCTGGGAGAGTCAAAGACACTCATCCGCTTAGCAGTACAGAAACTAAAGATAAGCACCGGTCCTATGAGCCACTTACTGTACTGTAGGCTCGAGAAAGGATTTAGCTTAGCTCATAGCTTAACGGGTTGGCATTTTTTCTGAAAAGCGTACTTGATAAGTATAAAAGGAATAGAGCCTTCGAGTCGCCAGCATGGTGATAGCTGAGTCAAAGTTATTACCCCCCTACGTTTTTGCATGTGCCACAAATCTTGGAAGTTCTAGAAATTTTTTTTTTTTAATTCTAGACTTACTACTTTTTTATTACAGGCTTCTAAGTGTCTCCTCCGTGGCACAGTAAGAGCAATGACGAAAAATCTGTTTGCCGGCTTTTAAGGAGGAGCAATGAATGGTTTTATGCCTTCGTTCAACTCCTGAATCAATAGAGTGGTATGCCATCCCAGTAAATCCGCAGTTGCAAGATTGACGAATAAATAGCTTCTTAAAGACCTTTAGCAAGTTTGTTTTTCAAGGAGTCGCGGGAGAACAGAACTCAAAGTTTCATTCGAGGTCTGCCACTCGGGACCTACGCTTTAACGTCCTTATCCAAGAAGACGCAAAGGTCTTAACGTTTGCAGACGTTATAGCAAAGGCAGTTCCTTCTTCTTAATTGTTTTATAACCCTGAGTGACGGCAGTCAAACCTGAAAGCCGGCTTCCCGCACGGCGGACGGGCACCTTACCAACCAACTGGGCTAATCAGATGGCGGTTACAGCAACAAGTATATTTCCACGATATTCAAATGAATTATCCAAAATACATTACAGTGCAATTAAATGTTTTATTTTCAACATAATTATAGTGGTTAGTTTGTTATCAACTCGAGGTTGAGCCAAACGATCACATCGGTTTGCATTGATATTACCAACGGGCTGTTCACGGTACTAGAGACATTTTTCTTAGGACAATTTACCCAGCGAAGACCGATACTATTAGCCGCATTTTATACAAATTCTTGTTAAAACGCCTGCAAGAATTACTTCAACCAGATTACAGATTGATTGGAAGATAGAATTACAGTCGAACCTCTCTAATGCGGACACCGCGAATTAAGGAACAGCACGAATTGTACGTATTAGGGAAGTGTCCGTATTAGAGAGGTTGTTATAGTAAAACCCTTTAAAGACTCCACTGTCTGATTATCTAGGGTGTGCTGCAGTTACTGAAACCAAGCGCAAAACTTGATGTCTTGTTTATTTCTTTAACTTAGTTTGTTTTTTGTAGTTCTCAGTTACATGTTGCATACACTGTACAAATTTTGGGACAAAACAAAGTACCTGCCTACCAGAACCTAAACACAGTGTTACAAGTACATTTAACAGCAACCTCGTACCCAGGCTCATTTCACTTTCGTGAAAGGACCCTGGTTGTGGCTGGTCACGTGTCACGCGGAATCCGCGTGGTAAGAAAATGCAGACACCAGGGTGGAGTGGCAAAGCAGAAAATGTCATTGTGACAACAATATGTCTACGGGCGAGAGAGGTTTTTGTGTTTCGCCCAGGTCAGAGTTCGCAGCAAAAAAAAACTCAGGTTCGTCTAGCGATTCAACGGTAACAAAAAATGTGCAAAACTAATTTTTAGCGTTCATTCAGGTTGTTCACTTGTACTTATAGGGTTTGCACTAAAACATTTGATGCTGATCACTGCAGAAACATTTTCAAATTACACAATGTCACATTAATCTATCCTTCTATCAACGACAATCGATCACCTTTTTGAACCGGTGCCTGTAGAGTTTGATAAGCGATTTTCCGTTACCCGTCGGGAGAACCGCCAAAAGATCTTTTTTTAAGAAAACAAATGTGGTCATTTACTTCAGCTCTGTGAATTTGTTAGATGCTATAATTTATGGTATTTTGTATGCATGATAGAAAAAATTCCGGTTGTTCAATGAAACTAATTTTAACTATAAATCTCTCACAAGGCTGACAAGAAATTGGTTGTGATAAATACGAGGTGCTAATTTAATGTTTGGTTGTCTTATTATGGGTTCAGTAAAATAACTGAAAGTTGTGTGAACGAATATTTTATGGATTTATAGACAACATCGAGTTCCTAAAAGGATAATTAGGATAGATTGGCAGATAACCAAGATAGACTCAGAGTCAAAAGATTGTACCACAGAATCAGATTTACGGGATTAAAGATATTGAATGTTATAGCAAAAGACTGCTCGGCCTCGGACCAATTGTAACAACAGGAAAAGCTTGACATTTTGAATTTTGAAAGTGTAGGAAGCCTGCAATTGTCTGCATCCTCCCCTAGAGAGTATTTTTTATCCCAACGACAAAGTTGTTCTCATTACTCAACCTCACTGCGGAATAATATTGACAGCGTGGTACGTGACCAGCCCCAACCAGGTTCCTTTTACGAAAGTAAAATGAGCCTGGGTACGAGGTTGATTTAACAGGTGCAGTGAACGGTCACTAAAGTCAAATTTTTAAGAATGATTTATGTAACCGCTACCGCATTTCTGGTAATGTATTTTGCTTGGCTGCCAGGCCTCTGGCGCACGTCGTTGTTTTTTGGCGCCACACACGAACAACATGGCGAGGACTGGTAGACATTTTTTTACCTTCTGGACTTATGTGTTTCTTTGAAATTTGTGCGGTCATTTTAGAGGAACTGAAGAAGTAAATTGAAGCGTTTCAAAAAAAACTTGCCAACCTTGGTTCTGTGTGTAATAACAGCTACGGTTTCAGTTTATGAACAGCACAACTGTAACACTAGGTTTAAGAGTGTCTGTAATAAAGTTAAAGAGGATGAGTTTGTATGAATTTGCTCCAAAGGGCCGAGATTTTGTGTCTTTTGTCCGTATTAGGGAAGCTTTTTGAGAAGAAATGGTTGAGAATTTTGTCGGTAAACATTAAACTGTCTGTGTTAGAGAGATGACCATATCGTGATGCGAGAGGCTCGACTGTATCTTGTAACACCAGCGGGCATTACAAACTTTTTCAGTTCTTTTTTTCCCGCTCTATTTTGTTTCGCTTTCCTTTTTATTTCTTACTAAATTAAAAAAAATGGTAGTCGCGGACTACATGTAGCTACAGCAATAAAACAGGCCAGAAGTTTTGAATCGAGTCTTTCGATACCCGGTTGTATGACACAATTACACACAGCAAGGAATGATATCAGTACTGCCTCAGTCAAGGGCAAAAAAAAAAAGAATTATATTCTTATTTGAGTTCCTTTTAGCCGTTTTGTAGCCTAACTGAAGACGAAGCGAAGTCTTCTTTACCGTGAGGGGG
>JAOBAT010104224.1:0-15451 GCA_026413305.1 Hydrozoanthus tunicans
CACAGAGAAGTAAATAAAACTAATCTCCTTTAAAACTAAAACAAGTGTCTTTGCACTATCATTATTATAATGAAACTTTTATCGTGTGTCCGTAGTTTGACGACTTTTGTAAGGGCCAGTAATTGTTCACCTGAAGTGGGAAAAACGACAAGACACTGAATATGTAATGCTTAGTCGAGCGAGCATTTCACAAATAAATTAAACTCTTTTAACTCTGTTAAACTCTGAAACCTCAAAAACCTGAAATTTGTCTCCTTTTCTCTCAAAGGTGCAATTTGCCTGACTTTGTGCATCACCAATATGGTGTTTTCTCAGCCATCAGGATACTACATTCACGATGTCATAGATAACTCCACAACAGTTCCTCTGTTGTTAATCGCCCTCTTTGAATGCCTAGGGGTGTCGTATTTCTATGGAATAAACAGGTAAAACTTATCTCTGTTCTTCGTTATCTCGGTCCCAGTCTTAGGCTGCCCTCCCGGGGGAAAGAGACGGGAAAGGGGAGAAGAGAGGCGGTTATTTGAGAAACCTGATGAACAGCAAAACTAATCAATGGATGATTTGGGCGCGGAGTGTAGCCATTTATACGAGATTACGAAAAATTACCTCAAGCACATGGATTCAAAATATAAGTCTTTAAAATCATTATAGCAGCGTTTCTTGACGGTTTTTTGATTAACTTTTGTTCTACTGAAAGCGTTCTAGTATTTGTTGCTTTATATCTAACTAACAATTTAAGTTTGCTACGTTAAAACTGTTGTTTACAATGTTGGTAATTTAGGTTTCCTAAAGTCCCTTAATTTTGTGCATTGCTTAATCTTGCTCGGACTGGAAGTCGTTGAGCTTACCAGTCGCCCAATTTAGCAAATTTAGCTTACTACAAAATAAACTAACGCTTTAGTTTTCTCTAAACAACATTTTAGATTCAATGACGACCTGAAGAGACTAACAGGAAAAGATATCAACAAAAAATGGAAAATTTGCTGGCAATTTATTTCGCCTCTTGTTGCTTTCGTTTTGGTGACCGCATTAATTATCAAGACAGCGTTGAAAGGCGGTTTTACGTACAATGCTTGGGACAGAAACAAGGTAAGTAGACTTTTTTTACAAGCGATAACACAAATCAGCACTGAACGTTTATTTCAAGGCAAACACGAGGGGAATGACACCTTCGCCAAATTTTGAGCTCAAGCTAAAGAATTTACACAGTACTGTTTGTAAATATATTCCAATATTACGGTATTTCATTGGCATTTACCTAAATAGCGACAAATACAACTCAAGAGTATCAAAAGCAAATGCTTTACTTTTTGGAACCCCTTTTTAAATCTGGAACATCTTACCCAGAAACCCATAACCTTAGAACCCCTTACCCTTATGTGGAACTAATAACCGAAACTCAAAACAAACAGAAATCGAAACCCTAACCTGGAACCCCCATCCCGGAATTCCTATGGGATTCCCAATCTTGTAAAATTTCCCTCTTGAACTAATACCCAAAATCCCTAGTGCGAAACTCCTCATCCGGATCCTCTTATCCTGGAATCTCCAATTTAAAACCCCTAATCCGGAACCCCTAGCCCTGGAGCTCCTTATGCGGAACTTCTTTTCTAAGCCCTTAAGCCTGGAACCCGACCTAACCCTTACTCTCTAAGTGCTCCCGTTAAGCCGGGACCCCTAATCCTAGAGTCTCTTACCCGAACTTCTAAGCCTCGAACCTGGAACTCACCATCCAGAAACCCTTACTTCGGAACCCAACCGGAAACCCAAACCATTAAACGTGGTACTCCTCATCTGGAATCTCTAATCCTTGAACCCTCCCCTAATACGGCACCCCTAAATCGAAATACCTAACCTGGAACCCCTAGTCCTGGAATCTCTTATGCGGAACAAATAACCAAGGGCCAAACCAGGAAACCCCTAACGTAGAACTTCCCCAACCTGGAATCCTTTATTCATCCCTTCCCTTACCCAAAACCCCTAACCCTTGAAACCCAAGCCCGAAACCCCAACCTGAACAAAACCCAAATCCAGTAAACGTGGAATTCCTCATCTGGAACTCCTTATCGTGGAACCTTTAGTTATTGAACCCCTAATACGGAACCACTAACCTGAAACTCAGGAACCAATCACCAAACCTCATTGAAAACCGGAAATTTATCTGGAACCTCTAAGCCTGCAACCTCTTATCTGGAACCAATAACTTGAAGCCAAAATCAGTAACCCTTAACGCGGACTTCCTCTTCATCCTTACCTTCTAAGTTGGTCCCCTTAACCCCATCCACTAGTTCCCACACTTAGCATGGATCTTCCCTTCTTCTCTCAGAGTCCATGAGCCGAGATCTTACCCATAGCACTAAACCCTACCCTCCTTTTATCGACTTCGAAGCTAGTGATCCCCTTTCATTGTATGTTTTTAAGCTTCTGACTGAAAGTTGTCTGAATAATGAAATTTGTCAATCTTTTGAGGACACTTTCTATGCTGGAGTTCTTAATCATTTCCGACGACCTATTTAAACAATAGTGAAAACATACCACTCGCAACGTTCAATGCATACTATATTCTAAAATAACAAATACATGGAAAAAAGCGCTTCTCAGGTTAAGTGACGATATTAAATTCTGAGTCACTGGCGGGAATTAGTGTCAATGACTCAGACGTTTTTTTTTTTGGCCACTCAACTCCAGAAGCGCTTTTTTTCATCTTTATTTAACCAAGTTGCAAACCTCTACATAAATAGTAGATACATGTTAATTAAAATCAAAATTTCTTTCCTGTTCTAATATTCTAGGCCACAGAAGTTTCCCGAGCCTACCCTCCTTGGGGCTATATTTTGTACGCAACAGCTGCAGTCATCCCGACAGCACTTATTGTTATTGTTCCTCTCAAGTACTTCTGCGCAGACGCATGTTGCCAGTCATGTGTTTGTAAGCTACGCGAAACTTGTCAGAGCTGTAGGAAGTTCCGATCTGGCTCTTACTCTGTTAAGGAGATAAGCGATCCTTCGTGGAATCAAGACAACAGTCTCAATGGACATATATGAATAAATTCGATAGCACTCACGACTAATTGCTAATTGCTTGCTATTGTTTGTTTGTACTATTTTTGTATTCTTTAAAATACTAATTAAAAACTTGTTTTCAAAAAATAAGAATGGTATAGTATTTCTTAATTTTGAAACATTACAAATTGGTTGAAACTCTAGTTACTCACCCAGTGAGCTCTCAAGCCTCACGCATTTCGATGTAATTTCACGCTCTTACACAGTACACAATATTTTTCACGTATTAGCATTCTTATGGAAGGTATAACTCTGCTGTTTTCCCTTCAGAAGTACTTATAATCACGCTCATTTGAGTATTTCTAACGCACTAGCTCTCTTCTTAAAGTTAACTCTACTATTTTGGCCCTTATAAGCGCTTATAATCGTAAAATTCCTTCCTTCACCAGCACTGAACCTTAACTGATGTTCGATCTGTTCGTGTTTGACCCTTCCATAGAGTCGAAGGAACAAATGTGCCTGGTTGATAAACTATTCAAGGAGATTCAAAAAATGCCAAAACTTTAAAATTTTCCGGAGGAGCATGCCCCGGACCCCTCTATAGCAACTAATTATCCCACTCTTTGGAAAGCTACGAGCGTGAGAGCTCTGCATGCACAAGTCGATTACCCATCAAAGGCAAATGAAGCGGACTGTTGAGAGAACAACTGCCTCTTAGCATCCAATATATGTTCCCCTATATCATTACCAAGTCGAAAAAATTTACTAGGTGAGGAAAATTGAAAACTAATGCTAAAAAGGATGTGATATAACAAGATCCAACGGGTGGACCCAGGGGAAAGGTTGGTGTCAAATAAATGAAAATTAGGTAAAAGCTTGTCGTAAATCGAGCTGCCCAATTGTGTAGTTAATTAAGTATTTCAATTGTTTTTTTAAGTTTGACATTGCTTTTTTGTGTCTACTGCGAATAATAGACATAATGCTGTCAAGACACATGCAAATAAGTAAAATGTAAACAATGGAGAATTTGCGAACCAATCAAAAACGAAAAAAAAAAGTCCACGTCGTCAAATCAAAAGCAAGCACCTGTTGATCTCCTGATCATGATGCGGACGACGTACTCGAGTGTGGCAGAATATCAGAAGGGAAGGCGCGTGTTTCGCAGTTGAAACTCCAACTCAAACCATGTACTTTTTTCGTTTTATTTAAATAGCTCTGCCATCTTCGAGAGTACTACGATAAATGAGTTTACAGCCGCAGCATTACTTGTCAGTTAATTTTTTATAGGTGTGACACCGACTCAAATCATGTTGCTTTGTCGTCGAAGTTATATCTAACTATGCCATCGTACAGAGTAAGAAATGAACTTGTACCATTTTTGTTCAACAATAAAACACATCTGCCTACGCATTTACAGACACTTTTCTACAATCAGCAAATAATCGTGTCAGTATGGGATTTGCTATTTCTATTTAAGGTTGTTTTACAGCGGAGCTCAACAACTAACTTGTGTTAAATAGATCTTTGCATGCGATTTTGACACGTACGACAAAGTTTATAATTTCAGATTCTATTTTTGTCGAGAAAAGTAACAGAGCATTTACAGCCTTTGCCTAAGACAAAATATGGGTATATCCGAATTCAAAAGAAAACTGCAAAACAAGTATGCCGCGAACATGTTTTAAAATTCATTTTTTACGCCCTTTATGCTAGGTGGTTTTTTTTTTACTTAAAAGAAGCGGTGTTTGACTAATGAGTTTCGCTAACATTTCGCTAACTAGTTCTTACTGTAAGAAACGTTTGAGTCTCTTTGTTCTTATAAAATTCGTTCTTATAAAAATGGGCGCAGTCTCCTACGAGGAAGCTGAAACGGCGAACTATAAAGTCCTTCACAAGGCATAAATAATAAACCCGATAACGGCTCTAAAACACAAACGCTTTAATTAGTAATTACTTTAAGCTGGAATACTCCAAGTAATAAAAATAATAGACACATGCAGTCGTTGCCGGATCGACTGCCCTTTTTTTTAAATGAAATTGGTTCTTTCCAATTTGTCAGTTAACGTTGATAATTCGCCTTTGAATGGGAACTTTTTAAAGTTTACTTAAAAATAAACAGATTGTAGTTGATCGCATCGTCAGCAGCCAGGTTCAGAGCGAGACATAGGAACGAGGTTCCATCGTCCGTAGGTTTCCTTTGAACTTTGGTTCCAAGCTTGTCACCTTGGTAACGAGCATGCCGAAGAATGGAATGGAATTGTTGTTCTCGAAATCTATAATCAAAGTAGTACTTTAGTTGCTGGGTAACTACAGAAATTCCGCAGTGGCTGTTTCATTTTAAAATTATTGTTCATTGCCGGTACTGTTGTAAGTATAGTGGCGGGCATTGGTGAAATCTTGTTTGGAATTTGATACTCTGGTTGGCTTTCGATGGAACACGTGAAAACCGTTTGCTCACACGGGTGGGAAGCCGGCCCCATGTATGTGGTGGGGCCTGTTTATTCAAATAAACTTGAAACTGAAAAAGTGATCAGTTGGATTAACTCGAATTAAGAGTTGATATTTTTAAGCAGCTGGTTGTAGGTTTTGTTGAGTCAATTGCTGTGCACATTATGAGTGGTAACCCTGTGACAAGCCTGTGAAGCAACCCGGCATGGCATGGTGTTGTTGTTATACTCTAGAGACCGAGCTTTTGGCACGTGTGTGTTTTTGATCCGTTCGAAATAATTCCATGGATACCAATTAACATTTTTTAAAAGCATGGAATCATTTTCAAAGTGTTCCCCGTGCTCTTTCCATGTGCCAAAACTGTGGCAGGCCGTTAGGAAATCCATCAGCCGATAATGTTTGTTATGCAATTCAAAGTCTCTGCTCAGTATAAGTGGTTGTAATATGCTAAACTCAATTACTTTTCCTTTCAGCAACACAGCTTCCTTTCGATAATATGGTTTTTTGTTCAAGTATTGTTTCATACAGACTACAGTAATTGTTTCATACAGACTACCGTAATTGTTTCATTCAGTAGAAGTTCAATTGAAATTTGAGGTTATGATCAACAGTTTGCCAAACTAAACAATGTTTAATTGAGTCTTGTTAATTCGAAGTTATCATAAGGGAAACAGAAAAATGTTGAACTAGCGGGGTTTCGAAATAAGATACTCTAGTTGCTGGCTGTTCACTGGCACATGGTTGTTGGTAGGCATTCAAAATCAAATTAATAATATTTTTAAAGAACGTATAATGTACATGTTCGAAACCTGAACGGAGCTCGAAAAAAATGAACATTACAACAAATATGTATAAATTTTTGGATGCAGAAATAAGACCAAAGACGGTTTTTACTTTCTTTTGATGCGAGTTTTCGTTGCTGCGAGAGCATAATATTTCCCAAAAATATGCATGTTACTGTAGTTAGAAAGTTGTACAAATAATAAACGCCCTCTTTTCGTCAGCCAATCAAAAGCCGAGAAACTTTTTCCTAGTCACTAGTGCCAGGCCGCGGTGATGGCAGAGAGCCGCGTAAAGCTGCAGCCTTTTCCAACCATCGATCAGAAGGATCGCATGTGCAAGAAGCCAGTTAAGACTATTTTCCACTATCTATAATTTTTCGTCATGCCTCAGCCAGGAAAACTCCCTTATAAAGTCGGTAAGTATGTGGCAAGTTCGTCCAAATGTGTAAATGAGGAAAAATGATTTTTTAGGCATAGAACTAGGCCTCAATCATTCGATTTCGTAATCATCTGAACATAGCCTGCAAACCGCTTGCAGATCGCGCAACGTGGCAGTGTGAATTTATGTCGTTTAAGTTTAAGATATGTCAGAGTTTTATAGAATTTCAGTTTGCTAGGCTAAATTTTTTAACATTATAGCTGTGTCCTGTGCTCTGACCGGTTTGCGATTCCTAAATTCAAGATGGTTTCAATTTTCCATTGTACAACTTGCGTAACTGTGATGTCCTACAATGCAGAATCATTTATTCCTCGTAGACTGTTTCGAGAGAAACTTTATGCAGACCATGTTAGGAAGTGAACTAGTTTGTGGATTAATGGAGACATCTTAAACCATCGAAAGATGCATGTCTTTATAAGCGAAGTCTAACTCATGTCAGCACTGCAGCATTCTTCATGGGGTGATCACGTGTTGAACATGATATTCAAAAATCCTCGTTCTCCATTTACTTACATCGAAGACACTTTTTACTGATGAAAATAAAAAAAGAAATTGGTATCATATCGCTAATAATACATTTCTCTCAAAAATATTCTTATTGCTTAACAAAAAGTACAAAAACACTTAATTTGTATTGTCCGGTGTGATTTTGAATGTTTTAAATGATTAACCAATGTGCTCAATGTGAAATGTGATGAGAAATCAAGAAACCCATCACCCCATCTGTGAAAAAGATTTACAAAGCACTTTTGCTTTTTGAGTTTTACCCAACGTGTCATTGTGGGATGTGTTGCTTAAGACCAGGGAAAGTGGTTTTTGTGTTTCTCATCAGCCACGGTAGTAAAGAAAACAGGGCAGAGAAATTATCCTTTGAGCAATGCTTAACACACCCTGAGCTTACAAACAGTTTTTAATTTTAAAAAAGCAACAAAAATATTTTCAAACCATATCTTGATCAAGCTATAATATCTCCATTTTTCAAAAAGTGATGATGAAGAAGAAAAATTTCCAGTGGCATAAACAAGCCACGTGGGCACTGGTAAGAGGCATGAAATCTACTTTTCTAATGAAGTGTTGATTTTAGCTTTTTAATTTAAGGATTCAAAGATATCATTCTTAAGCTTTACAGGACTACAGATATACTTTGCATTGGTTGGGCTAACGGTGCAAACCTTTAAGACTGCTAAAGGCAACAGGTGTTGTTACATTTCTTAATATAGTTCGTCAAAAGACATTATTGCAGAGTACATTACTATTACTATAGTCTGTTTACTACAAGATTTACATTCTCCCAAAAATTATTGGTGGGGCTTTAGTCCATCCAGACCCATAGCTCTGTGGTCCCTGTCTTAAGAATGCATTTATTGGCTTAGGATGACATTTATTGTGTAAAAGGTTGCCAAGATATGCTACTGGAACCAGGCTATGTCTATGCATAGTGTAAAATTCCAGGAATACTTAGAGTTCCATACCATACTTGGTAGTGTTTTTAAATGACCTCTATGGTGCCATGGAGTAAGTTAGTTTTGAGTTATCTTGATATCTCATAAAGGTGCAATTTGTATAGCACTATTATTTTCTAAAAATAGAAATGTAATCAGGTGATCATAGTTATTTTTCCTTTTCACAGCTGATATTGAGTTAGCTGACTGGGGTCGTAAAGAAATCGAACTTGCCCAAAATGAAATGCCAGGACTGATGGCAATGCGCAAAAAGTATGGTCCTACCAAGCCATTAAAAGGAGCAAGAATTGCTGGCTGTCTGCACATGACCATCCAAACTGCGGTGCTCATTGAAACACTCACAGAACTTGGTGCAGAGGTTTGTATATACATGGTGTGATATTGACAAATGTGGCTGGCTCTCTTGGCAGTCTATCAAAATCAAAAAGCATTTAAGTTTTTATTGTATCGCAAAATTAAGTTCCTAATAAAATAAATTTTTTTGTACCTATATCAGGGCTCAAAGTTTGTCATTTTTTTCTTGGCGCATTTCCAAAATTTTAGGCGCAAAACTCAAAAGTCTTTAGCTATCTTAGCCAGCGGAACATGCATGAACTCTTTCAGGGAACATAAATGAAGTATCTAATTAAGAAGCGGGGCAACGACGGCATCACCAACTAATGCGGATCAAAAAAATCGATAAAAACCAGAAAAGAGACAGTGGAAAACAGCTTTTTTTTTATAGTTTATAATTTTTACAAAAGAAGACAATGATTCACCATCATTTCCAGACATTTTATCTTCGTGAATGTGAAAAACGGTTTCAGTCGCACATTAATACTTACATTAGGTGCATTTATGCGACTAACTTCGATTTTTTAGGCGCATTTTTAAAAAGTTAGTCGCATTTGCGACCAGTTGGTCACCCACTTTGAGCCCTATATATTGTACAAATTATCATATCTTTAATAACTAAAAATTATTATGCTTAACCTGGGGTGTGTGCAATATTGAAGGGTTTTAACCTGGGGTGTGTGCAATATTGAAGGGTCTCAAAGCCCAGGGCCCAATTGTTCAAAAGCCGATTAATGCTAGCCCAGATTAAATTTTTAACCTTAATTCCAATCTTACAGTGACTGATTTGACATACTGATTTGGAATTAACAAGTTTTGTCTTTGGAAAAATTAAAGTATTTTGTTAGAGCCATAAACCTTGTCTTAAGAGAAGAAATCACTGCTTGAATTTTGGCTTAACCTAGGGTTAAAGTTAACCAGCCTTAATACAGCCTGGAACTTCAACCGTCTTGAACCATTTAGCTTCAAATTTGCTAAATGGTTTATTGCTAAATATTGCTAAGTTTAGGAGATTTTTGTTTTTTATCTTCAGAAGTTTGCAATTGTTGATCAATTCCCATTTCTCTTTACAAAATGTTTTGTATTGCACGAGTTCTGTTAGTAGAAGTTGTTAACATATTGATAAATTTGCCTGGGATTAACTAACTAATAGTGCAATATGTTAACATAATTTATTTACCTTCAACACATTAAAACTCTTTGAACTGGCTCATGAATCACTCACAATCTTGAAATCTGTGAAACAAGTGTGGAAAATGTTTCAACAATAATGGCCATTAGGAAAGAGAAAATTTTGTATCAAGTCCCCCCATGTGTTTGGCTCTTAAGTTTATACTGATGATTAGGTAGCTCTATTTATTTTCTTTTAATATGTATCTCAGTTTGTATCTTTTTCAAAAGCTTTGTTGTTTCATTTGTTCAGGTGCAATGGTCCTCCTGCAATATTTTCTCAACACAAGATCATGCAGCTGCAGCTATTGCCAAGACTGGGGTGCCTGTGTATGCCTGGAAGGGGGAGACTGACGAGGAGTATATCTGGTGTATTGACCAAACTTTGGTCTTCCCGGATGGTCAACCTCTTAACATGATTCTTGATGATGGTGGAGATCTGACTTCACTTGTTCACGATAAATATCCCCAGTTCCTTGGTAAATAATCCCCTTATCCTTTGAATCTATTTGCTGTTTCATTTTTGTCAACACATAAGCTTGCGAGGCAGTCGATCAAAGAGCTGTTTGTTCAATGTTGCAGTCAGAAATAATCTCTATCAGAGTGTAACTGTAATCAAAGAGTGTGTAATGCCAATGCCAAGAATGAGGTACATGTATCTGCTGTTAGGCAATGAGAGTTCCATTCAGAAAAAATGGCAAACAGAGCAAAACTGTTACAAGAGTTTGATTAACCATACAATGACTTTGCCTTTATTGTCTGTTAGCCAAAACCAGGCACATGTTTATTGGTTCGTCACACTACTAATGACTCAATTTTAACAAGATCATTGCCAAGTTTCATCATCACAGTGTAGAGCAAGGGCAATGGAACTTGTCATTGTTTTATCTAACTCCCCTTCTACTTTCTTAACTATGAAGCTTGTATATACAGCAAGAGCTACCACTAGTAAGTGCATGATGTGTAACTTCTGTTTGGCAAGGCATAAAGTATTGGGTATAGAACCCTCTCTAGAGGATAATTTATATTAATTATGTACATAATTTGTTTTGCAGATAATGTGAAAGGAATTAGTGAGGAAACAACAACTGGTGTACACAACCTTTATAAAATGCACAAGAGTGGAAAACTCCGGGTCCCAGCAATTAATGTTAATGACTCTGTTACAAAAAGCAAGTTTGACAACTTGTATGGGTGTCGTGAGTCTCTGGTTGATGGTCTTAAGAGGGCTACTGATGTCATGCTGGCAGGAAAAGTTGGTGTTGTTGCGGGTTATGGAGATGTTGGTAAAGGATCCGCCCAGTCATTGAAGTCATTTGGTACGCGTGTTCTTATCACTGAGGTGGATCCAATTAACGCTTTGCAGGCAGCAATGGAAGGTATTTGATATCCACTGTCACTTAATAGTAACTATAAATGCAGTGTAAATTTTCTTAGCATAATTTCTTCTCTATCAATAAATTTACTTGAGGAATATGATAGTTTTCTCTGTGTTTGTCTTTCTCAAGCTTTTTCTCAAGTATCTTTGTTTGAAAACAAAAAAAAAATTTTTTGAACTTCAGGCAGTACAAAATTTTGCTGCCAGGAAAAAAAATTACCATATTACACCAGTAGTTAGAAAACTAAATTGGTTTCCAGTTGCCAAACAGCTTACAGGTGGTAAGGGATGCTGTAATGACTTTTAAATGCTTGAACAATATAGCTCCTCGAAACCTGCCCTCAATGTTTTACAAATGATCTTCTGTACACAAGTGTAATACCTGTAACTGTCAGAAACTTCAAACACCAAGTTACAGAACTGCTATTGCCCAGAACTCATTCAAATACCAGTCAGTATCTCTTTTGAACTCTTTACCAGAACCACTTACACAATCAAAATTGATACACAGATTAAAATCTCTTCTTAAAGCACATCTTTTAACTGATAGTTACATTAGAATTATTTTTTACTATTAATTTATATCTATTTGTAATTATGTTTTAAGGATACCATAAATTTTAAAATAGATGGAAGAAATATTGTAAATTAGGCCTGAAAACCCTGTTGAGGAAGGTTTAATAATAATGTATGTAACAAAACATTCTTTTACTACTAAGCCAAGTAAAACCTGTTTGTAGTGTACCTCTTTGCTTTATCCCACTTAAATGTCAAATGTTGAGCATGTCATAAGCATCAGTAAGGTTGTGTTATGATGTATCTTTAATTTATAAATCTGTTGTGTCAAAACCAAGTGTTTTGTTCGCCTTGTTCTGGCAATCTTATTTTTCTCAAAAGCTGTAACATAAATAACACATTTTAGCTGTCAAAAACCATCAGCAACCTCAGTGATGTTTAAAATTGAGGCAATAACTAATAAAAGTAAAGTCACAGTGATGATGAAGTGTTGCAATGGAACCCCCCAGTTCTTACTCTCTTGTTATACTTTTGAATTTTTGACTGCTTTGCATAAAATTTTAAAGTATAGTGCTCAGCTTCTAGGATCAGACATGACTGTGAACTGATTGATTGATTGATTGATTGATTGATTGAACAAACAAACTTAACTTAAGAAATTGCCATAGTTTGATGAAAAATTGTTATTGAACATAATTATTTTGGTGTTTCAGGTTATGAGGTGACGACCATGGATGAGGCATGCAAGGAAGCGAACATCTTCATCACTGCCACCGGCTGCCGTGACATCATCACCAGCAAACATTTTATGGAGATGAAGGAAGATGCCATTGTGGCAAATATCGGACATTTTGACTTGGAGATTGAAGTAAAATGGCTGAATGAAAACTGCAAAAAGACAAACATCAAACCACAGGTACAGTTTAAATAATGTCATATTCTCTTTGACTTCCTTGTACTTGACAAGAAAAGTTCAAAATTTAGGGTATAATGCTTTTAATTTCATTCATTTTTATTGTCCTTAAAATGTGAACCAAAGTTCAGTAAATATCTAATGTTGAGGTTTTATCTTAATTCTCTTATGGACTCTCCAAGTATTATGCCTCGAAAACGAAAATCCTTAAAAACATTTTTTTTTCGAAAAAATACCTAAAAATCAAATTATCCAAGGAAATGCCAGTTATCCAAGAGAACTTTGATCTTTAAATTGTTAAAAAGTGTAACCAATGCAAGCCCTTAAACCAAAAAAGAATGAACATCTTATAGCTTAAAAATGTAATAGCCACCACCAAGAATGAACTCTAACATGACTGAAAGATTGTTTTATTGTTTAGACTTATTTCGAAATAGATAAATTATACTGACTTTAAATCACTTACTGAAATCTCTAGAGTGAACCAGCTGAATGACTCGAAACATTCACCATCAAACTGTAAATAAGTTAAAAAGTGCACAATATTTCATTAATCTATTCTTTATTTATACACACAGTAACACAGTATTATGTTCTCTTATCTTGAGATTAATGACGATTACTATTATTTCCTCCCTGCAGGTTGATCGGTATGAGCTTCCCAATGGCCGACATATCATTCTTCTAGCTGAAGGTCGCTTGGTGAACCTTGGCTGTGCCATGGGTCATCCTAGTTTCGTCATGAGCAACTCTTTCACAAACCAGACTCTGGCACAGTTAGAACTGTGGACCAAGACTGATCAATACTCTGTGGGAGTCCACATGCTGCCCAAGAAGGTGCGAAGGTTTTAGTACAGTAATATGTATTACAGAGAAAAACCTGAATGTTTTGAAGTTTGGCAATTAGATACAGTAGGCTGTTATAGTTAGGAGTACTTAACATGTATTTAACAACTTAAGGCTAAATAGCCCAGGGGGGAGGGACTCCCAACTATTTTTGGTGGGGTTACCTGTTTGGAAAGTTCAATAAATCCCCTGAGCGGTAGCAAAATGGGCGTGGCTCAGGTCCATTTCAAACCCTAAGAGATACCATCCAAAAGCATACCTGCAGACAAAATTTCAATCAATTTAATGAAGATAAAGATAACAGCATCAAGTATTTTTCACACTTGCTGAAGAAGCCCCAGAAGGTACCATACTGTATGCAAATGTCAAAATTTCACCTCTGGCACCCTAAAGGGTACCAATTAAATCGTAGAGTTACTACGATCATCCTCAATCCAAAAAGTGGCGAGTTCCCTCCTCCCTTTCCAGGGCTAAACAGGTTAGACAAAATTAGGAAATTAGGTTTTAAATTTTTACGAAAACTGCCCTGAGTGAAGGGAATGTCCATGTATAGGTATGTATTATGTACTCAAGAACAAGAAGTTTCGTGCTAGTTTGATTCATCGGCTCTTGAAAAAATTCTGTATAAGAGCTTTATAATGCTGTGGTTGCTTGTCTTGGAAACAGTTTGGTTTATTAATTTTGTTTATTAATTTTATAAATGTTTGGTTTCAGCTGGATGAAGAAGTCGCTCGTCTTCACCTGGATCACTTGGGAGTAAAGATTACCAAACTGAATGATGAGCAAGCTTCATATGTTGGACTTAATACTGAAGGGCCGTACAAGCCAGACCATTACCGCTATTAATGGTTATTTAGTTACACACATTTCCCTAGTGTCTAACTAGACTAGTCTCTTGTACGTAAACTGGAACACGGTTTGGGAGTTGTTGCTTGGGTTAGTCTATTATAGCATAACAAATTAATAAAAGTGCAAAACAAATTGGTGGAAGTTGTGTCAGATTTGATATTATGTGGAATTGAACAGGAATGGGCAAGTGTGAAAACAACAACAGTAATATATAACACAGAATGATGATGAATACGACCAAGGACACCTTAACACACCCTTGGAAAGAAAAGAACCTCGCTCCGCGTGTATTGAAAGTACTTCCTGTTAAAAAATTTTTAATTTCTAAGGCCAAGCTTCCACACTACACCCTTTTACAAGAAGTACATATACAAGGCTGAAAATCGCCACAAATTTTTAAATTCTTGAAAGAACATGCCGAGGTTGAGATAAGGTGAACATTAATTTTATTTATGTTGATAACCTATTGCAAATAATTTATACAGTGTTATAAAAAAATTGTTTTTTGGTGGGCTTCTTGACTAAAGTTCGCAGATAACAGTTTTACATCGCAATCATATTCTTGGTTTCAATGCACTCCCACGAGACACACAAGACAAAAGATAAAGTGGCCATGTTGATGTCCTACACAAGAGAAAAAACTAAAATTTTATTGTTCCAAGCACCAACATGGCTGCCTTGAGGTCAGGTGAATGTATATCTCTGCATACTGGATCAAGTGTGTGCTTGCTATTGTGTGCATCAGCATGACATGCATGACAGTTTTGCTGTAACATTGCATTTCTTTCGTATCATAGCTGTGTTTTAAAATTGACAAAGTACACATACAAATAAATGTATTTATTAAATGGTAACTCTGATTTTCGGTCAACAAATTTCCAGCGTTCTGATTGGCTGAACTTGGATCAATAAGCTACGTATACCGTACAGACTTTTTTGAGTTACGGGCTTCAAAAGTCAAAACAATGTCCAGTGAATTTTATTATCTGCTCGAAATTACAAGTATTGAAGATTGACTCAAGAAAAGTTCTACAAGAGACGTCAACTGAAAATAACCAGAAAGGTAAAGCAGTGTAAAACTTTCAGTGAATGGAGAAAGTTGCCAAGTTTGTCAATGGTGCAGAAATTGAAGTTCAATGAACATTGTGGAGAATATTTTTACAAGAAATAGATGCTTTTTAATCAAACTAATGAGCAATTTAATCAAAATCTTAATAACCTCCTTTTGCTCGGTCTGTCCGGGAGAATATTTTGCCCTCGGTCTTTCTTACAAACCTCGCTTCGCTCGGTCTGTACAGTGAAAGACCTCGGG
>JAOBAT010104235.1:0-15445 GCA_026413305.1 Hydrozoanthus tunicans
GGTTTTGAGAAATTGAGCTCTGAAAAAGTGGGGAGGGGTGGGGTAGGGGGGTATGTGCCGCCACCCACCACCTCCCGAGACAAAATTGGGTTCCTTAAAAATACCATTGTTATGACTTCTTCCCTTAAACTTTATTAAATGTATTCTGTTTATCCGATCAAATTTGAGATATGTCCAGTCACATGTAAGGTGTATATAGTATTGATCCGTCCATCTGCCTATCTGTTTGTATGTCTGTCCGTCTATCTGCCTGTCTATCTGTCTATCTGTTTGTCTGTCTGTCTATCTGTCTTATTGTCTATCTTATTGTCTGACTGTGTTTACGTCTGTCTTTCTGTCTATCTATCTTTCTGTCTGTCTGTCTGTCTGTCTGATTGTCTGACTGTGTCTATGTCTGTCTATTTGTCTTTGTATCTATCTGTCTATTTGTCGGTCTGTTTATTGTTATATCTAAACATTTAAGTCCTGTGTTCATAGTCAATATGCACACTCAATGCAACCTAAAAAAAAGTTATTATAATCTTTGTCTATACTATCATTATCACCTTAATTATTATCATTGTTTTTGTTATTATTATAATCATCGTCATCTTTACAACCATTTTGCAGCATTCTCAGCTATATCCAAGACGTTTAAATTTGACGTGTTTATCAGCTATAACAGCCAGGATCTTGACTGGGTACAAGAGAAACTGTTGTTGTTTCTCGATAGCCACTGTATCACTTACTGTATCCACAGCAGAGACTTTGAGGTTGGTAAAAGTGTTGTTGCCAACATGACAGAGTGTGTGTATGCAAGCAAGCAAGTTATCGCTGTGATATCAAAACACTACATGGCCAGCACGTTCTGTAGAGAAGAACTCAGCATTGCGGAAGGCAAAAATAGACACGAAAACAAAAACTTGCTTGTTGTGATTCGAATTGATGATATCAACTGCAAAAAATTGCCAAAACATTTGAGGAAGACAACATTCCTTGATTATAACGATAAAGAAGAGAAAAAAGTGTGGGGGAAGCGACTCCTTGCTCATTTAAAACAAAAATGTTCTGAACTTTCGCACTCATCGGGTTCGACCGAAAATTTGAGCAACGTAGATTCAACAATTTTATGGAAAAGCATTGTTTAATTAGTTACCTATACTGAATTGGTTTAACAACCAATTAATTAGCTAGTTTACTAGTTAGTTTGATAGTTAATTAGTTAGCAAATTACCCTAATAACGAGATAGTTAAAGTTTCTATAAGTAGTAATAATATAAGTAGAACCCTTTGATAATAGTAATTTTTTGAAAATAAAACCTTTTCTTGCCGTTCGTGTTACGTTTTTTAGACTTGAAGCGTGCAATGATGACGTAGCAGGAGATATATGACGTAGCATGAGCCATGAAGCAGAGACAATTAATCTTTTTTATCTCAAAAAAATCAATTCTTGCTACATTAGTCACATTGTTATAACTTTAATCAATGAATTATTTGCTTAAAATTGTTTGAATTGAAAATTCTATGACATTTCTTAACAGAAATGAAATTTTTTAAACAAAAACCACATAACTCACTACTGCTACGTCACACTCACAGGTTACCAGTCCCCAGCCTGCTCGGTCAAAATTTACATTTCATTTTTTTTATCAAAATACATACTTAAACGTGGAAATTTTCTTTGGTTAGTTCGAATTGAGTTCACAGATGACATGCAACAGTTTTGATCAAAAAAGTGAAAAATTGAGCTTGATAGGGACTTTAACGTGTAAGTTTAATTACTTCAGTTAGTAGTCTAGTTACAATTAGAAAATAGTTACGTAAATAATTGATTACATTTGGTTACAAGATCTAGCATTTTCTCCACAAGGTAACTTTATTGAACATCGCATTTTTATGTTTAAAACTAACGCTGAACTAACTAAACGTTTAACAAAAGCAACTAGATTCAAAAGTATTACTCCACTAAATCGTACTCCGATAGGTTAACTGATTTTGTATTTAAGAAAAATTTTTGGAAATTTGGACTTTGTTCGAATGCGGAGATTTCAAATAATCTGAGTTCGACTTACCAGGGCTAGTTTCAGTTATGATTTAGTTACTCATATCCGTTAATCAATCAATTAATGAATCAGCAGGAAAGTCAGTTAGAGCATAGCTACACGGTGCAATATTATTGCCTGCAACGCTGCGCATGCTTGAACCTTTTCGTGACCTTGAAATTGTTGTTTGTATGCAATGCTGCAGAAGTAGATCGGTTTCTACTTCGCGCAAAGTTTCAGTGGTGGCTACACGGTGCAGTTCTTCAAGGCTTAAGTTGTTATAACTGATTTAATGAAGGGCGGGGCGGAGCTCTAAGGACCTATGTGTTCAGGGCCAGGCTAGTTTGATCCAGTGTGAGACTGTTTTCATGTTAACGTGTCAGGTTTGGTTACGTATGCCATTGATGTTTTCATACTCGGAATAAAAGAACATTTTGCACAAACTGCACATGCAAAGAAAACGTTAAAATCCAAGCCAAAGGTTTCATTTAATTTAATTCTCTCAGCTTCTTTTTTAAGTTCCTTCCGTTTTCTCCCAAGGAATTAAAGGGGGTTAGGCAAGCTATTAGTAGGAGTATCGCTCGCTTAGAAAGCCTATTGCCAGTTAGCAGGCATCTACTTGCCGTTAGCAGTTGGTAAAAGATCAGGAATAATTATAACGCCGATCGTCATACATTTTATTGGACATTTTAATCAATTTTCAAACCAAAAGTTCTTTTTTAAAGCTTAGTTTCGACTATTAAGTTGGGATGATCCAGTGTCTTCTAACCTAGTACAAAAATCTGTGCCAAACTTTTAAAAAACACAGCAAAACCCCAACACAAGCCGGGCAGAAAGATTGGCTGCTTCACCCATTTCGCCACTTTTTTCACTACCTTCAACATCAGCGAGCTCATTAATTAATATCTCTGAGCTAATGGTCCTAATTAATGCATTCAAAAATATGCTAATGTGTCCTAAGTGACCGGGCATTCTACCCTTGGGCTCCTCTCAGTAAATTCTTCTAGAAATGGAATAGGATTTAGTTTCCTTTGTGGCCAGAATGCACACAGTTTTGGAATCCTAGGAACAGAAACGTCTTGTATTTTCTATCTTAGCGACACAAACAGATTATGAATTCAAGTTATTAGGTTCCCTCTCTTTCGACTGAGCCACAAATGGTAGAGAATCGGGGTGCTGTCCATTTAAGCTTTAAGAAATAGACTCTCATAAAACAAACCTATTTACGGATCGGAGCGACTTTTTTTGTTTCTTTCTCGGATTACGATCTCGTTATAGGCAAAAATTTTTTTTTTCTATTCTCTCTTTCGACTGAGCCACAAATGGTAGAAAATCAGGATGCTGTCCATTTAAGCTTTAAGAAATAGACTCTCATAAAACAAACCGATTTACGGAGCAGCGACTGTTTTGTTTTCTTCTCGGATTTAACGATCTCATTATAGGCAACAAATTTTCTTTTCTTTTCTACAAAAGGAATTTAGTTGCGACGGTTATGTTTGCTAATTATTTTTGATTTTGAAATAAGGAATCAAGTTTTACTTGGCAATGGCTTAAGGCAAGTTTTTTTATCCTCTCCATTTTCAGCCTTGATGCTATTTAGGTCTCACTGGACATAAAACGGTAGCAACTATCAGCCCCAAATACGCCAAAAGATGTGTTTCTAAATTCTTCCCGACAAGAACCCATACTTTTCTTGTTGCCAGTTAAGGAGAAATGCGCTTTTCATCTTCGATATTTTTATGTTTGATCATTTCAGATTTTCTCATAATAAAAAGACCCAAGTTGTATGAGTAATGTAATGAGAAGTTAGATATCGAGGCAGAAATCCCCGTCCATTAGGATTTGTCTTCTCTGTTAACATTGGATCTAAGGTACCTGCAGTCTGATAGGTCGCTCTGCTGTGTTTCATTAGCATTTCTGCCAACCGAACTGGCTTCCACTTTTTTATGGCCTGGATCCGAGAGAGAGCAGCACAAACGCGCATGCTCCATACGTCTGATACGATTACTTGTAGGTGCGCATGCGCGACTGTGTCCTGGCATAGACGTATGAATGGGAGGTAACACAACCGGCGGAAGAACTTCTGAAACCTTTCTTCTTGTCACGTTGCTATTTTCAAAACTATCAAGACTACAACTCGTGGGCTTGGTGTCTTTTCCTGTGCTCTCGAAGCTCGTCTTAGTTACATGTACATCTCCCGTGCTTTTGGCCAACCGGACCCGTTTTAAAGACAAGTACGATGAAGCGTTCGGTAAAACCCTTCCGCGTTCTGTGCCTCGGGTGTCACACAAACGAAGGTTCCTTGCACCGTCACTAACCACAGACTGTTTTCTCTCCGCAACAGCTGAATCTGTCGTAGAAGGTCCCCAGCTTGAACTCCGGATGCGACCGCCATAGTTTTGTGTATCAGGATGCAACAACAAGTTCTGCCACACGGAAGGAACCGAGTCTTTCTTCCTCACCAACGCTTCTGGGGCATTTTTAAACATCTCGCTATCTTTCTGTACGCCATAGCGGCGCAGTAATAATCTTTGAGCATGATTAAGTTGCGTCTCCTTGGAAGTTTTCTCTTTGTCGAGGTGTTTGGTTATTTTCTCCAAATACACGCGTTCACCTGCGTTTCGCGTCAACACGGTTTTGGCAAACTCTTTCGTTTTGGAGGTTTTTCTTTGTGTCTTTCGGCTTTCTTCTGCTTCCATTTTTAGACAAGAAGCAGAGCTGCACAAGGTTACACTTCTTCAAGCAATTTGAAACATCAAACCTCTAATTTGTCGAGTCTTTCATTAAACTGTGTTTCAAGAACTACGATGCAAAATGTAACAGTTGCGCGACACTTAACTAACACTAAACAGACCGTCTAATCCGTTGTTGTTCCGAGTTAAGCAAACATAGAAGTAAAGATCTTTTCTATTATTCTCTCCGAATTTTAGCAAAATAAGCTCTCTTTCAACTTTCTTTGCGTTATTAACTCTCCATAACACAGAGCTCACAGATGCTCAACAAATTATTATCGATATTAGTTGGTAGTGTAGCCAGGAAACTAAATAATCTCTCCTAATCTCTCCCAACGAAATAAATGGTCCCCAAAGGAAAGTACATGTTTAGATAAAGCTTTTTATGCATAACTTTTCGCTGTTGTTAAGTGTTTATTTATCTAAAAGTGATTCAAGACTAATTCTAAACTTGAGTTATGTCATCAGGTTGAACAAAATAAAGCCAGTTTGAACTTATTCCGTGAAATTAATCGTCAGAGTCCTTTCCACACCAACTGGTCGCAAACTGTGGTGTAAAATTGATCGAAACCTTTAGCTGGATCAAAAAATGATTTCTGTTGAGAGAACGTTGAGAATTTTCTTAATGTACTTGAGAACGACTCTTACATTCAAAAACAAACAAATTAGTTAAATAGTTTCAATTTATGAATTTGGCAAACTCCCACGAGTAAATGTTTGAACATACCCCGAATAACTTTGGCGCCATAGCTACAAATCTCTGTTTTGTAATCATAGATATATCAAAAAATTGGTTGACACAGTTCGCTTTTTCCCCAAACTTGTACACCGACAAATTAGTTAAGCCCAATCATTATTTAACGTAGGAGGTATAGAGGATGGTAAATCCGAGACTCGTGTTCAAGAAGCCGAGACGGCGATTTCAAATCCGAGCCGGAGACTTTGAAAAGCAACGAACAATCTTTTTAAAGAAAAATAGAGATTTCAAGCTATGCCGCAAACGCCGAGAAGAGTGCGAGCCATTTAGAGAGAAAATCCGAGACTGCGAAAAAACTAAAAAAAAAAAGAAATGAGACCTCGAGACGAGACGTGACAAAAAAGTACGATATTTCAAGAACATGCCGTAATTTGTCAAGATTTTTAAATTTTTTTAAATGTACCATTCGCTACAACTCCGTAGTGGGACGTAATTTGCCGAGACTTCGTTTTTTAAGGGAGCACTACAAATGCTTAGGGGAAATCATATTATAATGTTGCAGTATACAAGAACACTCAATACGTTTTTGATCCACTAGAAGAAACAAACAACACTACGTTGATATTCTCGTAATGACATGGGCCGATTGATAACTGCCAACGGCATGTGAAAAAATTCAACAATACGTAAACTGAATACACATGTGCGTCAGAGGAGTTGAACTTTGGCTTAGTTAAGAAACTGTACGTGCATTTCCTCCTTCCGTAACCATGGAGACGTTTACACCCTTTGGAACTGAATAACGGACTTCGAGGTTCACAAAGATTCTGGGAACCTTTTTTCAAAACCAGTTAATAGCATCATGGCAGCCTCTGTTGCTGCTGCAGACGTCTTTTGTGGTTGAATCAATCTGAGCAGCACGGATTAAAAGCTTAGACCTTGGCTATGAGGACTAGCATAATGGAAATTGAACAACCGAGCCCTGAACGACGAACTCGTGTCTTGCTTTTTATAACCACAATGTTTAGATAAAGTACACAAGAAACAACAAAAACAATTTTTTATTTGTATCTTAGACGAGTAACAGTAAGTTAGCTTACCCGACTTACAGCAGGGTTTCGGTCGATGCTGTTGCAAAGTCAGCTGTTGTGTGATTGGTGGTTTCAAACAAAGGGTTCTTTGTTAGGTCGCGAAAGTGTTTCCATTTGAAAAGGTTTATTTAGAAATGAAATCGGCCTACAGACTAACACGGCCACAGTTCTAACCGTAACAAATAGCTGGTATAACCGCCGCCTGGTTAGCCTAGTTGGTAAGGCGCCAGTCTGTTGTGCGGGAGGCCCGGGCTCGATTCCCGGTGACGGACCTTAAAATAACCGCAAAGAAGGTGCTACCTCTTCTTTCACATCTGCAAACGGTTTTTAAAACCTTCGCGTCTTCTCGGATAAGTATGTTTAACCGTGCCGGTCCCGGATGGCAGACCTCGATGGGGACCATGAGACCTATTGCCTGTTCACCCGTGACTTCATAAGTCAAGATGTTATAAAACAAAAACAAAAACTTTGAAGCGAAAAATGGGTTAGGACCAGGTGACAGTTGTAATTCTATATTTGTTAACAAGGTGGGAGTACAGAAACTGTAACATGGTAAACAAAGGGACAGAATGCATGAAGAGTGCAAGCAAAACTGTTCAATGAGACTTTGTTGGAGTAATGATTCAACATAGCACTCACCGTGAACAGATTTTCTTTATTTCTGGCTACACAGAGCAAACGATCTGAACATGATCGCCGTGCTAAAGCCCTGCTAAGCTAGCTCGACATCAGCACGAGTTAAGCACGGCGTCTCGGTCTAAAACAACAAACTGCATGGCCACAGACCGATCCTTGTTTTGTGTGATACTTTGTTTGGCAGGGTAAGTATTCTAGGGGAAAGTGATTGCGGTCATTTCATAGATGAGTCATGTTTAACCGACAGAACAAAGTTGCAGCTGCAAGTCGGCTTCTCAGCTCCATAAGATCGAGATCATGAGCCCACTCTACGCTGCCCCAGCGGCTAATCTAACAAAGACATAAAACAAAACCTCGTTGTTAACGGCGTCTCTACAAAGTAAAACAAAAAAAGAATACAAATTGGAAAGATGGTGAAGGTGCAAAATGATTTACGTTGGAGTTTCGGTACGAAATTCTTGCTTATCTAAAAGTTTTCAGGTCTGAGTAACTCAGCGAGTTAATGATTTCAATTGCGTTTCTAAATTTCCAACTAAAAGCTACCCTAATCAAGTTACAAGTTTGGGAGAACTCCTTCAGTCACTGTTAATGTTTGACCAATACCCATTTTCTCATTACCAAATGTCTTATTCTGTATGAGTAATGTAAGGAGAAGTTAGCTTTTAATAAACTAGTCTGGACCTGAGAGGGTTAAACTGTTATAGTTGAGCACTTTCTGCAACAGTTTCAAAACTAACATGTTATCAGTTTACCAATTTACCTGGAACTCCAGTTCTAGCCGTGAGAGATATGCTCCTCGTTCCACTGTCAATTGCCCGTCCATCAAAGCAAGACTTATCACCAAAGATTTTGTTGTGTCAACAGCATAATCCAGTCCTAAAAATATAAAGCGATCACTGAGGGATGCGTATCTAACTTCTAAGTGCATGTTCAATATCTTGTAAATCTTTTAATTCGTTCTCGAGCCAAGCTGTGGCCTAGCGCTTATTTCCGGTTTCTGCAGTGTTACTTAGGGGACGAAAGTCTTTGACTTCTTTCCTCCCCCCCCCCTCCCCCTTCCAGGATTGGACGTTAATCCTATTACTGTGTTTCATTGCCTAAGTTAACATTTAAACCCTGAGAAATTAAACATGCTTATTTTGGTCGAGTGTGAACAGTTGTCTTTGTTTTTTTTTAGAAATCAGACTGGGAATAATGCAGAAAACATTATTTCAAAGTATATAAAATCGCACACACAGCAAATCTGTATACCCCAGTCAATCGAGCGAGCAAACTTTCGAGCTTTGAATGAGCCCCCGAAACCCTTCACCTCTTGCTCTGCAATCCGATCTTTTCATCAGAGATCAGTGCACGCCCAAAATAACGGTTGATTTGTCAAAGGTTTAGAACTTCAGGAGTGGACCAGTTGGCACAGAGGCTAAGCTGTGTTGTTTCTGCTTTACTTCAACTTAGGACTATAGTCCAAAACGCTACATCTTTAAACATTACACAGTGCATTTATAACTTAAAACATTTACCAAATTGAGCAGCTAAACACTAATTTGACTGATCTGGCAGACTTTTCAACTGATTATTAAAACGAGTTATCGTAAATCTCTACATTTACTGTATTACTTACTATTAATAATACTTGTAGTATTATGAGCATCATTAAGATAACATGATACATACATGTATGTACATTTTTAAAATAACCCAAGTGAATCACGCGTCCTGATTGGTCGAGAGCAGAAAAAACCCTGCTCTGTCAACAAAATCCCTGACAAATAATACGAAGTACTCGACGGAATGGTTTCTTTTGTTGAAAGTAACAAAACTCTCCAGATTATCATGTTGTAACATTTTTTAGATATATCAAAAGCAAAGAACGTTTGAAGAGTAACATTTATTAGTCAAAAAATAACTTTTATATGCAAACTTCGAACAATGCAATTCATTATTCAAGCTAGGTAGCGAATTGTTATTAAGCTTATATATTTATTCAACGTACGCGTCTTTTTACTTTTAATATGAAGAGTGGAGAAAAGAACAAGAAATAAAAAAAAGCCTCTCAGAACTTTTCGACAAAAGAATTGTTAAAAACACCATTTTTTGTTGGCTGAGTGATCGTGAGCTTGCAAGCTTGATTTTAATAGCTCTTTGAACAGTCTCTCCAACCAGATTTCTTAGCTGTCGTGACACTGTCCCATTCCAGATCCAGGGCACATGAAGCTCTATAGTTACAGATTGCATAAAGCTTGACGGCATGTTCTAGGGATGAACTATCTAAAACGTCCAAATGAACTAGTTTTCTTCAAATCCGAACACACAAAGTCAATTCAAGTCTCAAGTGACAATTTCACTTGTAGTTTTTTCCGTTCCTAACTTAAAAACTTGTAAGAAAACATTACCTAAGCTACTGCAAATACGATTGTTTTGTAATTTCTCTAGGAACTGAGGTAACTGTTAGCCTTTTCCAATGGCAAGCTTTGTAGTAAAATTGAGTAATTTTCATCAATTCGCAACAATTCAAATTCAAACTTCACGATCTGTGCTTGCTAGATGGCAGATGATTTGTAACGTACGTGTAAGGAGAATTTGAATGTTGATATTACGTTGCACGTCTCTTTGCTTTTTCATATTTGTTTGTTTGTTATCTTATAAAAGCAATAAAATGCATTTTCTGTGCTGTGTAATTTTTTATTGCACAATGGGGGGGAGGGGAATCATGGGAGAATTGATAAAAAATTTGAAAGTCACGAGCCATCCTTTATTGCTTAAATATAGCATGTTTCATTTAAGTGTCAAGCCTTTAGGCAGTTGAAACTACTTAATCTGGGACATGCTTAAATTTTGTTTACAATATGAGGTACAGTAATATGTGGTTTATATGTCCAATATTTAAACTGCTTAAAAATCATTGTTGGATATGTCTTTGAATAATTTTAAAAAATGCTAGTTTAAAAAGTGCTAGTTAAAAAAAGCTAGTTTTTAAAAAAAATCTAGTTTATTATTATCAAAAATCTAGTGTTTTTTTTTTATCAACTACTATGAATTATCAATTTCGTTTGTGTTTTTGTCACTGTTATGCATGTATACAATGTTTGTTACAGTACAATACAAGACCACTATACCTGTTAAAGACCAGTTGTTCAGACTAAGCAACTGTGACTTGATTATCTCTTCTTTATCATCTGTAATGCAATTTTCACTAAAAAGTCCTTGGTTGAACTGCAAGGGAATACTGAACCTAACAAACGAAATTGAAATAAATTAGGAAGCCAGGCTAAATTGGAATTTAAAGATCAACAAAGAGTTACACAGAGTTTAATTTGTAAAAGAAGAACTCAAACAGACATGACAGGAATAATATGGAGACAAAACAGCACAGGGCTTTTAACAGACAAGAGTTATTTCTTCAAAACACCTAGTACAGTAAGCAACTCTGTGACTTTAGATTGAACAATAAAAAGTCATTTAATCTAAACTGATATTCACTTACAGGGTTTACAAGGGCTGTACAGGTATATCTTTGATTATTAAATTTTCAATCTTGAATATTGCGATCTGCGCGTTCTGATTGGTTCATTTAATCTCGGTTATCAGCTCATATTCGGAGTTCACCAAATATGGAAACTGACCGAAGTGTTTGCAAAGCCCAAAAATAGGTTCTGAATAAAATTTAGCTGTTATTTTTTAGTATGGAAGAGTTTAGAAAACTAATTAAATTTAATAAAACAATTATTCCATTCGCGCTTGTTGGATATGAGAAGATTTATAGCCAACTCGGCACTACGGGCCTTGTCGGCTATTTACCATCTCATATCCAATGCGCGCTCTTGGAATAATTGTTAAGTATCTAATAAAATTAACTAGAAGCAACAGATTTAAACCAAAACTAGTGCTCATCGGTGCAGACAATATACCTATAATTTCATGAAAAAAACAATTTTATTTTATATTCATCATTTTGGCTGAAATGCTTCTGGAGTTTTTTTTCTGGAAAACAATTGAGAAAAGAATTTGCATTACACAGTCATAATATTCACAATTCTTTTGTCTTTCTGTTCTAACATGATTACACAATCTATCTAACCCTTTTAATCCCTGTCAGTCAAATAATCTTGAAATTTTTATTACATACTTTAACACACACAAAAAGACATTTAATTTGTACTGAGAAAATGAGAATTGACAAAAAGAGCACTTTTTTGAAGATGAAAAGCAAAGTTATCCCCAAACTTGCTCCAAGAAAAGTATGAGCCTGAATTGGGAGAATTAACTATAAGTACACAACTGGAACTCAAAGATTGATTCTACTTGTAGCACTATGGTTCAGTCTGTTCAATTCTAATTACCTTTCTTCAAACCATTTCAATAACGGTCCCCATTCTCTAGTTTGCAGCTCCACTAGTTCTTCTGGATTATCAGCAAGAAAACTACGTGGAAACAATAGAGAACAATTTTTCTGAGAAGAAGACTGCTAAATACTTGGAAGTGGCCTACAGGCAGAACACCGTACAGTAAAAATAATTAACTAAAAAAATTTTCCCTTGCCATTAGGAATAATCAAACAGGGAAACTGTTTTCAAGATTCTTGTCTGCATGTTCTTGAGGGAAGAACATTTTTTAAAATGTTTTTAGGTGATGACATCTAATTTTCAACTTGTTGAAATTTGCTGCAAATCCATAATCTTTGTGTGAATTTTAGCCAAACTTGGACTTATGATGTGTATATAATCTATCTCAAGGTTTTCTTCAGAATAAATGCTAATTTCGATGTCAAGGCGTTTTTTTTTTTCATCTTGCAGTCTCAGCTTTTCTCACAAAAATGGCTCGCATTCTCTGTGTTTCAGTCAGAGCTTGAAATCTGTTTTTTGTTTGAAATTTGTCTGATTCTCTGTTTTTAAGTCTCAGATTTTTTGTATTGTGTAACATCTCGGCCTCAGACAATTCATTGCTTTCAAAAGTCCCAGGCTCACATTTTGAAGTTTTTTAATTAGTAAGTCTTGGCATTGGACAGCCTCACATTTATCACTCGTTCCCCCTACTATATTACTGCATCTTCTTTCAACACACTAACTGCTTCTGGGATATCATAACTTCAGTGTTAAACAAGACACCAGTCCTATGAGTGACTTACCATACTGTATCAGTGTGTATGAATTCCAGTAGGTGATTTACTATGTCTTCTTTATTTTCTGATTTGGGATTATCAATTACAGTATTGCACAGACCTGTCTGTTGAAAAATTTTTCGGGAAAAAAAAATTAAAGTTACTGCCAGTACTTATTGACAACTTTTAGTTTTTTAAGTTTTTGCTTGCTATTTGGCTGGGTCTCTTTTGTTACACAAGAAATATTAAAGTCCTTTGTTGAATATTATTGAGACTTGACAGTTTAACCATTTAAAAATTAATGTATCTGATCTGATAAAAGAGTCAGTAAAAATGTGTTTTCATGAAATATGGATAAAAATGAATTTCGCTGAACTTTCAGGGAACAAGAACACAGTGAATGAGCAGAAACCATTCCCTTCTGTTTATAAAACCCTTGTCACAATTAAGATTTGTTACACATAGTTTCCTTACATCATTTACCTCCCACAATGACTGACAGTCTTGATCATAATATTTTTTTTGGCTTTTAAAGGTAGGTGTATACATGTATCAGTACTTTTCCGAAGTATCATTTGATTTAAACTGATAGGAAATCAGTTTCAGCATCAAATGAGAACAAAACTTAAAAAGAAGAAATTTGAACATAAAAAATAGTCATTTGAATCAACACATGTTCAGCGCAGTAAGTTTGTACATGAGCATATAACCCACTAGGTGATCTTTGCTTGAGCCAAAAGCTAGTTGCCTGTGGCCACTGAACAAGCCTAGGTTTGATACCCACAAAAATGAATGAACAAAAAAGCCCTAAAGTGATACCAACCAGATGCATGGTGTTTGGTTTTACTGATTTTTGCTGGGAGTTCCACTCAACTGCCACTGCTACTGCAAGATCTTTGTTTGATACAACAAGCGGACGGCCAGCTGGGGTCTTAACTGTCTTGTTATCTAAGGTAACCTGCCAACCATCTTGGAAAAACATTTAACATAATTAGCAGACAAATTACAACCAAAATAATAGATAATTATTTCATACAATTATTAAGCTTTAGGTTTTCCTCTTTCTAAGGGGATACTATTAGGGGTATCAATCAAAGTAGGAATGGCTTTAGATTTGGAGGGACCCAAGGCAAAGTTTATTCAAGTTTATTTTGTTCTTTTGGTTGAGAAGCAGGCAAAGTGTTATTTACCACTAGTCAATTTACCTTGTACCTGACCATTACTGAAACCCCTGGGATACTTTTTGCCCTTATATATGTCAGGCCAGGCCAGTACTTCCAAGTTGAAGAGCTGAGAAAAAATTAACACAAAGTAGTAACACCATCAGGAAACTCTTGAGACCTGTGGGGTTGTTTGATGTTTTAAAGTATGATAATGTTTTCAAACAACGTACCTTTGTCTTCAATAATATCAGCATGTTTGTAAAAACGTCTTCTCTCTAAAGTCATAAATTAAACTTTTAACAGGTTATTTGTGCCAAATTAACCAAACAATATAAATGTCATTTCTTAATGACTTAGTGTAGATATACTGTTTACCATGATCTATTCACATCTGTACACATACATCTCAACTCCTGGAGGGGTACTCCCCATATACTAAGGGTGGTATGTATAACTGTCATATTTTTAGGGGTTTTATTCTTAGGGGTTATTAAAAGAAAACCATTGTTAAACCAAAAGCCTGGTATTAATTTTTTTAGGGTTGAAAAATGCAAAGCCATTGAGCTATTTACAACCCCTTTTTTGGTAAGTTAAGACAATTGTTTCGTGAATGTCCTATTATGTGCACTTCTTTTTTCACTTCATGTCATATTCAGCACAACACGACTACAGACAAACAAATGCATTATCTATGAAGATTGTCAAGTCTGCTTACACTGAATTACAACTTTTTATGTTACCAACTGATGTTGTTTTCACAATGAGTGAATAGTAGTCAAATGTGAAAATTAACAAAAAAAAGAAAATATTATCCTACCACTGTACGTTGATAACGACCGTTTCTTAGCTGTCAGACCATACAACAAAACGCCATCTAGACTAGATTTCCGTGAATTTCCCTCCGACTCTGCCGGCTTTGCACGGCGATATTTGAGATTGTGAGTTGCTGCAGTTGAGCGCAAGAGCGTAGTTATACATCGTGACCACGTGTGGTTTGTCAAATTGGACTGCATCGGAATGCTTTGTTTCATCAAACGTCGCAACATGGTGTAATCAGACAGTTGACCATTAGTCCTCCATGTTGACTCTCGGTAGATAGGCCCGAGACCTCTTGACGGTCAAAAGAAATCATTATATAAAGATAGACTGGGACGAGACATTTCCGAATAGTATTCAGTGATGCGTAAATTTTTATTTTTGCATGACTCGTGCTCAATTAACTTTCTATTAGAGTTTTATAGATTAACACGACTCGATAACACAAGTTTCCACGGACCTACAGCAGGTCCAGATCCGGGCACCACAAAATACGCTACTGACTGATAAACTTGACTCTTCTTCGGCAGGCTCATTTTTCTCTTCTTCCTCCCCCTTCCTCCCCCCCTTACCGGCTCGCACTTTTATGGTTATTTAGCTGATCATATGACTGTTCCCGCCAAAAGCAACGTCACAGCCCGATGACGTTCTGCCCGGGCAGGTAAGGTTTATAATCTATCCTACGCCATCAATCAACGAACGAGAGTTCGACAAGTGTAAGTTAATAGTTAAGCTTTTAATGCTATCTTGCCGTTTTTCTCGATTTAACCTTACATGAATGTTTTAATCGCCATGTGTCTCCGCAAGTTTAAGCCGAGCTTTATGGTTTAACACAGTAAAATTTTTTGATAAACATTTTGGTCGTTTCAACTGGAATGCATCCTGCGGTTTTTGTGTCGAACAGAGCACATAATTGATTATCGAATGCGTTAAGCAAAATTCTTTTTGACGGCGACTCTAAGATCAACGTTCAAAACGTTTGTCATTTATCATTACAGGTCAATGTTACAACTTCATCTTCAAAAATTCTGACTATTTACGGATGGGCGAATTTCAGTTGACAAATAAAACGAACCTTTTCAAATCCGAGCACAGCTAGCTGGCACTGAGCCAAGATTTTAAGAGTGAGTCTTTGTAAGAAGCGACCGGTCGATTTTGGCGTCCGAAAAAATTATCCTTGATATTTTGTTGGAA